>BQNB010015477.1:14822-73194 GCA_026074375.1 Tanacetum coccineum
TTTTATACGTTCATTTCCATTAGCTTGAGCTTATAAAAGCTTCCATAAGCTTGTTTGACAAACAAAGCTAAGCTAGCTTATAATAAAAGTGTTGGATTATGGTAGTTGGATACACACCTATACGACTAAAATTGTGTGAGCCTATTGGGGGCACACACGTAAGACACGAAGAGTACGTTTATTATGTAATTAATATATATACTTGTTATATATTTATTAATTATATAATATGTTTCACGAAATATATTTAAACGGTCGTTAGTTTCCGTTGGACGCTTAACTAACTTTAAATATCCGTTAAATAAAAATAAAGAGAAGGGCTTAAAATGTTGAAATGGAAACCCTTGTCCTCCTCCCAAAAGTGGCAGATTTTGGAAAGGGATTTGTGTGAAAATTATAATGATAATGATGAGTGTTTAGGATAAGATGGAAGAGTTGTGATAAGCTTAAGATTTGAAGTTTATCTTCAAAGTTTTAGAGTTATCTACAACTAGATTTGAGGTGCTATATAAACACCTCATTCTAATCTCATTGATGCATTCGTCCTTATCCTAAATATTCAAGCTCGTCCCACACACATAGTATATGACATTAAAAATACCCTCACCGAAAATGGCAAAGTTGTTATTCCCTTTTTCATGGTCAAATATCACGACAGATTAAAACATCAATGTGATTGGTTTTGTTTTATTCGGTTGTCAAAGATATAAAGAATATAATCTTTGTTTGATTATTATTCTTTTCCTTCTGTAAACCATTCATACGCATACTTCCTTTTAGAAGTATTTGATTGGTTTTCAAGCAAGATAAGAACACATGTTGTTTGGTTATTTATTCGTGAAGTTACGACTAGCATCGTGGCGTGCTTGTTTGACGTGTTGTGTGAGCAACCGTAGAGGTGACAATTTAGTCACTAGTTTCAAAAGGATATTCTTGATCTCATTTGATACATTTGTTGTTGACTTCATTTTGTTTATTTATTGTGTGTTAACTATATGAACCAAACATGATCCATATCCGCTGCGTACTCGTAGTGTTAATGGTTAACAGATTATTAAATCCCAACAGTGGCATCACGAGTCAACTCGTTTGGTGTTTTTATGGGTTACACACATAATTAAACACGCTAGGGCTGCATGAAATTGGTTTATTTATTGTTTTATTAGAAAATTATGAAAACTATATGCAATACTTTCCATAAATAATGAATAAACAACCTAGAATCAACACAAATGTAAATTGATAAAAATAAGATTAGATCAAAATTAAATGTTAATTAAGCTGCCATGATGATCTATTCTTGTTTTATCTCGGCCTGAAGACTCTTTTGAGAACTCGAGGCATTATATGAATTACTGCTTTAAGAGTTTATCTTCAATTTTAATCTAATTTTATGTTTGTTTTAATTGCTTATATGTGATATGTCATGTGTTTAGTCAATATTTGCAAGATAGACTTTATGAAACTCTTTAAAACAGACTTATAATTATAGAAAATTTTGAATGAAATATGTCTATTATGAAGCAAACTCCTTGAACAAGTTATGTTTTATGCGAAACGGTTTTTGACAAATAATATGACATTAAACTATGAAATTTGATTTTTTGTGAAACTTAGTTTTAATATGCGCAGTATGATGGTATGAATTGGATCTTTAATTTTTTCCCTCCCACTACAGTGTTAGCGGCAGTATGAGGAATATATTGAGAAATTCCTTGTGTCTTCGGACACCTTAAAGTACAAAATAAGAATATGATCAATTTGTATCCCACCATATTGGCAAACAATAACACTAAATGTATTAACAAAGGTTTACTTTTCTAACATAACATAGCATCATTAGCAATTGAAAATACGGGCACAGCCCATATTTTGGACAAACTATAAGAGAAGTTTAAGGCGGGTTGAGTACGCCTCCGCACAAAAGAAGTCAGGGGAGGTTTAATAGCTTCCGCTGACTTGTTTCTTCGCTCTAACAATTCTTTGTGCGTCAAAATGGAGCTACCTGAGAATATTTAGACAAAGGATGACTATACCAAAAGGTTAACAAAATGTTTTCTTAACTTTGTGCTACAAGTTGTTTTGCATGCTTCTTGTACACGATTTTTGTCACATATTTTGTAAAATTTATGTGTATACCCCTATGTGAAGTTTTAAGTCTATGTCCAACAAAATGAAGAACACGTGCATTTGGATTGTCTTCTCTGGTCAGACCTCAGGCATGGGCCTTTCCAACCCTGCGAATTATTTCCATTGTGGTCAGGACCTTTGTTAATTTTATCGCACGATCTCTTGTCGACTTAAATCGAGTTACCTGTCAGAACTTCGGACTCCGGCATAAGATTGATACCAACATGCATTGACATTACTATATGAGTAACTAATTTCATAAGATAAAGTCTCATAAATTCTAAGAGTTGCATTAAATGCAAATTAACAGCTCTCGCTTACCTCTTGCGCTACTTGTTTTCTCA
This sequence comes from Tanacetum coccineum, assembly GCA_026074375.1. Taxonomy (NCBI): domain Eukaryota; kingdom Viridiplantae; phylum Streptophyta; class Magnoliopsida; order Asterales; family Asteraceae; genus Tanacetum; species Tanacetum coccineum. The sequence goes on from BQNB010015477.1 coordinate 17,297, forward strand.
CAATGACAACCTCTGATTATAAGTGTGAGGTCAGGTCAAGTTGGATCTTAGTCTTATTAGTAATTAATTGGGTAGTTAATTCTTTTAAGAATTTAATTATCAAAAATACTAAGTTGAACTTTTTATGTTCTGATTAATTGTGTTATTGCAACATAATTCGTAAACGAAAGTTTGTTTTTTTCTTAAAAAGACAAACATAGTCTCTTTTCCTGGTAAAAAGAGTGAGACTCACTCCTATATCTTCTCATTGGTTGACAAGAACAAGATAGGGTTATAATTGAATTTTTATCAATTATATTTAAACTCACTTTCAATCTTTCATTACCCTTTTCTGGTTTTGAAATCTTTAAAAGATATATTACTTGGTGTAAGTAGAGTACATTTTGTCTATAGCTACCAAAATAATTACATCTTGCACTTGTCACGATGTATGAGTTTAAACCGCAACGAGTGAAGAAAAGTGCTAGCAGGTCTTCTAGGTATTTTTTTCTTGGACTCGATTCGTTCCTTATAGTGCTAAACACCCTTGTGGCTAGGCAGACCGATCAAGGAGGAGTTGCATGCTAAAAGTTCAAGTTAATTAAAGCATGGATGGCTACTCCTTCATCTACATAAGTAGAATTTCATATACTCTGTTCAATACCTAAGTACATTGCTACTTGTAGGCATTTTAAGAGAGTAGGAAAGTAAATAAATCGCTATTTGATATCTACTGGTGATGTAACACTTACAATGTTGACAAATCCAATAGGAGCTTTGCGTTTTACTACTGAAAAGACATTCATGTGAGGTTGTCAAATTCAGTGGGAGCTGCAAGATTTATTTCCTTGTTAGTTACCCATATTATTTCTAGCTTGCTTTGAAATAATTCATTACTTTCCGAATATGAACGACCGTAGTTTAAGGAAAATTGCATTTTATTTTATAGATAACACGTTGCCTTTCCGATGTTGCTTTCCGAAACGTTATCTATAGAATAATAATCCATAATTCCTTATTAAACATTATGGTTCGAAATCTACTTGTAATATCTATGACACTATCATATTGTTTATACAATCGAGCGCTTGTCGTACTGTTTGTCTACTTTAGATCATGTTGTCCCGTACACAAGTGGGAGAAATCTTAAGTGTGTGCAAGGAACAACATATAACAATATGATTATTGGTTTCTCTTGACCGCAAGGTAAGGAAGCTAATAAATCTACTAGGACTTAAACACACACGATGTTTGTTGCCCTATTACATTTAAATGTCAAGATATAATATATAGCTACTTCAACTTATTGACTATATGTTTTAGTCAAAATAAATTATGGTTAATTATATAATCATAATTATGAAGTATGGAATTAACTTGAAATTACTAATGAACTCAAGAGTTTGCGTTCATAATTACTTTAGTTAGTATAATTATGTTTGCTTGTTAAGACATAATTATAAAGTCCTTGAATTTATCAATGACTTATAACATAAAGTAAGTAGTAAAATTGTTATGTCTTATTGTTAACACATAAACATGATGTCCTTGAGTTATTCAAAGACTTGTAACGTATACTTCACATGTTCGGTTTTCTTGAAACACATGAACATAGAGTTATTGTACTATTAAAAAAAATATACGTTATAGCATGCACTTGGTTTTAAAATACTTTGTATTCAATTTGGCTCGACCCAATTGACAAGTATTTGATCCAAATAGAATTAAGTTATCTAAGGAATTCTGATGTAGTCTCACAATTCCAATACTCATAGAATACCACATTATTATGGTATGTCTAATGTGTTGAAACAAACTGTATTCATATCGTTTGATTTCTAATAACTTAAATGGCTCTACCTCCAAAATCGATCAAGGTTAGAAATTTGCGTGTGCCATGGATACACTTAAATTGTTCCAACCTAGAAGGTATTCAAGACATTATCTATTTATGGATTGGGATGAATCCCATTATGTCTTGATTAAAGTTTTAAAATTTGTTAATATCTTATAAAGCATATTATTAACAAGCTAGAGATGAGAACTGTAAAATGTGTTTTGTGTTTCTTAATTAAGAACAATTCATTGTTGCTTAAGTACTAAGTAATTGGATAATTATCTCTACTTAAAAAAGTAAGTGGGAGCATCTATAGATCTTGAAGATATTCAAGAACAAAATACATAACCTTCTGAATTCATTTGCTGATGTCATACTAAGGTTTAACATGAAAATGTCAAACCAAAGTATAATGTAACTCTCATTCATAAATCCGCAAGGATGCCTCACCAATGGAGTGATATTTTAATATCAATGCTGAGAATTAGTTTATGGGGGTCATTATAAACCTGCTAACTAATAAGATGAATTATCATATCTTGAATCTGATAAATGTCTTAGAACTATGAATGAAAAGATGCAGTCCGTAAAAGACAATTGATTTGATAATTTCTTTTAACTATATATAATAAAATATATAATAATATATATAATCTAAAAAAACAATAATCAATAAAACCGAGAAGTAGTATAGAATGTTCCCGGGTCGTTTATCCCCAACGAGGCTGTGTTGGAGAATCGATACAGTCGGAAGATTGGAGTTTGAATGAGAGAAATGATTTGAGAGTGTGGAAAGCTAAGTTAAACAATAACAAACAAAAACGATTAAGAAAAACCTAAAAATTATGAAATTAAGCTGAAAAACGAGAGCGTGAATCCGGAACAAAGGGTCAAAAACCTAAAATCTTCAAAATTAACCCTACAAAGAAATTTTTACCTCTAAACTACTCTAGGGGACTAATAACGAAGAATGAAAAAGACTAGACTGAAAACGGAGGTCGTTTGACCCAAAAACGAGTCAAGACAAAAACCGTACCCGAGCCCCGTTCTTTGAAAATCAAAAAGTTACAAAAATGACCCTACGAAAATTTTTATATTTTTCCTACGTAAAATATGACTAAAGAAAATTTTCTAAAAAAGAAAAATATTTTTTTGATAATTTTTATATTTTTTATGAATTTTTTAAACTTTTAACTAAATTAAATTATAAAAAATACTAAACTATTTTTAAAAATTCTGAAAAAATTACCTAAAATACTAGATCCTACAACTATCCTACGAAAAATAAGAAACCCAAAACTCGGCTTATAAATAAGCCGAGAATAAGCTGAAACAGCTTATTGCATAAAAGGGACAAAAAGGGGTTAAATACTAAACCGCTTGGGACTCTAACGTAGAAGTCCCAAGGGCACAGCGGTAAGTATGGTTATAAAAGAGGGGTGTACGAGGGTTGAGACCCGGGTTCGAGTCTTGCTCACCCGGGTTTCCCCTTGTCTCCTCTCTTTTTTTTTATGAAAACTTTTTAAACAAACTTGTTAAGCTCATTGAGCTTAACATTTATCATAACTACGGGTATTTGTGAAAGCTTATAAATAAGCTGAAAAAGAGCTTTTTAAGACAGACAGTAGGCTTAGCTAAGCTTAAGGGCAAAAATGGCTAAGTCTTTTGAACTTTTTGGACTAATAAGCTAACATTTGGACAAATAAGCTTAAAGGGGTACCTAACCTAACCTAGATAAGCACCTATGAGCTAAAATCTAGCAACTAAATAAGCTAAGAAAAGCTAAACTAGACAGAAAACTTAAATGGGGCTTAAAAGCAAATGTGGCTTTTTCTTTTAACTTTTTGTGAACAAAATAAGCAAAGAAAAATGGGAAAAAGGGCAACCTCAACTTAACACACAAACATTGTGGCTACTAAGAACAAAAATAAGCAACTGAAGTAAGACCAATAAGCCAGAAGGTGGCTTAAGCACTCAGCATACTATGCATAACAAAAACAGTCAAGGACCTACTTTAAGCTTAAAAATAAGCTACCTATAGGATGTCCTAAGGTCTGAAACAAAGGGGGCTTATCAAAGAGCTTATTGGCTTTTTAGAAAAGCCAAAAACTCATGCTAAAGTTAACAAATGAGCTGGAAAGATGGGCTTGAAAATGGTGCCTAGCACCAGGGGAAATGAGCTAAAAAAGAGGGGCTTATATTGACAGCTTAAAATAAGCTATCAAATAAGCTCAAATTGAAAAATAAAGGGTAAACAGATAAAAAGTGGCTTATGAAGAGCTTGTGCTCAAAGATTTAAGAGCTGAAAACATCATTTACAATCTGGTTTTTGCAATTGAAAATGGCATTTTTGACTTTTAAAACTCAAAAGATTGTTGACAGAATTTGTTCAAAACACAATGAACTCCTTAAGGCTTGGACTAGTTAGTTTTGCACACACAATTGACACTCTTTTGAAACTAAAACTCAAGGATACAAGAGCTTATCCAAATAAGCTCTTGTATTTCTCAAAAATTTAACAGACCTAAAGAGCAACTAAATAAAAAATGAAAAACACTTTTGAACTTAAAAACTTGGGAAAAGCAGACCAAAAAGGGCTTAATGTATTAAGCCAAAGTTAGCCAAGTGGCCACAACCCATGTCATTCCCTTTTTGACCCATTTTAGACTTAACCCAAACACCCCTTTATATTTTAAAGACTGGATTTAACCTTTATAAAAGCTGAATTAAGCACTAAATTTTAACAACAACTACTAAACATGCAAGGTTAAGTAATAAACAGTGAAAAACAAGAACAAATAAGCACTTTTAAAAGCTAATAAGCTAATGACAGAAATAAGCTATATTAGACAGTTTTTTGGCAAATGAAAAGTAAATGCAATAAGAGCAACTAAAGGGCATTTTTAAGCTTAAATAAACACAAATAAGCACAAAAGGACATAGATAAGCTGAAAATAAGCCACAATAAGCAATGCTACAGTAACTTTAAGCAAAAATTTAAAAAGAAGTATACCTTTGATCCTTGCTCAAAACAGGATTATGTGAAACCTAATAAGCTCTAAACCTACCCATTAGCTTATAAATAAGCTAAACTAAGAAACCAATGAGCCATCCATTATTGCTCATTCATCCACAACTTGATCAAACAGTACCTTTTTTCCTTCTTTTAAATTTTCCTTAAATTTTTTATATCAAAGTTTAAAAACAGATTTTAAAGAGCTTATATTAAGAACTGATATGATATTAAAGAAGTGCAAGCAACTTAGAACATAATATTAAAAGCAAACTGAATTTTCATTAATCTCTTAAAACAGAAGTACATAATAAGTTGGACTAAAAACTTAAAAGCTGAACTTAAAGAAAATTATATTAAAAACTAACTTAAAAACTAACTCTTGCCTCAAGGGGCTTACAACAGCTTAAATAGTAAAAACGAGCTAGGGTTTGCACTCTTGGTGTGCTTCTTTGCTTCCCTTGTTGTGCTAGTTTGTAGACACAAAAACAGCTGTGTGCTTGTTGTGAGAGTATAAACACAAAGTTAATCCTGGCCCTTGGTTTACCTTGGTGCCCAATCCGAGTTATAACAGCCTTTGATGAATTTTTGAGGGATTTTGGATTGCCAGCTTGTACAAAGACCATGTGGGGGGTGGGGCTTATGAGGGTGAAGGGTTTGGAGTGTTGTGGGATGGTCAACGAGGATGATAGAGACAGGTTGTGGGGTTTAGGAGTTTGGCGGGAAAAGCTTTGGGAAGATGTACAGTAGTTCAAACGGGGGTGTGAGGTTTGTGGTTTTGTCATGTTTGGTCCCTCATGGCTATATCTCTTTTAGCAATTTCAGTCCCTGGTTAATGAATGTTTGGGGACTTTGACAGAAATAGTCCCCCAATCGTTATATTTGAATTGCACCCAAGGTCCTTGTGTGTTATAGCTTTGGCTGTTTGGCAGACTTGGCCCTTGTGGTTAATACTTTGGGCAATTGGCAGTTTTGGCCCTTGTGAGTATTTTTCCTCTTTTCCTTTATAAAATAAGTTAGGGACTTGGCAGAATTGGTCCCTAAACTTATTTTTCTTCACTTTTTGACTTTGGATTTGTCGGGGTTGACTTTGGTTGACTTTTTCAGACTTGGGCTTTGTCTTGACTTTGTCTTTTCCACGCTTTTCCATTCCGTGTCCGGTTTTGTCGTTTTGGCTTCGTTTTTCGTCCTTTTCTTAGATATCCGTTCCTGCACAACACAATTAGCAAAACAAGCATATTTTTGGCATTTTAAGTCCGTTTTTGGTTATTTTAACTTGTTTTTAAAGGTAAAAGGTGTGTGTAATTAAACACATACCAAAATCCCCCATACTAAGGTATTGCCGTGTCCTCACGCAATGCTATGAAGTAAGCATTTAGAAAACTAAGAATCTCAATCACCCTCGACTAATAACTTGGAAAAGTAGCTAAGTGTTCATCGAGGAAGTTAAAGACTCATAAGTTTTGAAAATCCCCGTCTTTACCATTTTTTATATATACACCTATTCCTACACATCTTTTTGTATTTTTCATTTTTCATTAATCAACTAACTAGAACGTTTGACTTTCATTATTTGTTACTTTTAGGGATCATAAAACAAGATGCATTTCGATCCGAGAATGCCCCTAAAAAGGATAAATTCATCGTTCCCGACTTTTCACTTATTCCAAACCAAGGGTTAAAATTGCAAAATTTTGATTTTTAAAGAGCGGGATTCGTTTCCGTTCACATTTTTAGTGTTTTCAAACCCGTTTCAACTCCGTTTTTGTTCTAGTTTCTTTAAACTCACTTTTTAGTAATTAGACTATTAAAATGAAAAATTATTTTAGGTTTAATTTTGGAAATTTAGGGTTTTTAATCACCATTTAGGGTTCCTGTTTCGCGTTTTTAGTTAAAGTTTAATTTTCCGTATTAATTATTTTAAAGTTAGGGTTTATTGTCCCTTAATTTGCTCACTTTTAGGATTTTAGAAAACAAATAATCCTTGAACTAATTCAAATCATTGTCCGAATTCAAACGTGGTCTCAATTTCACAAATCGTTGGGACATAACGACCCGGTAATCACTTACTGGTAGATATACGTATTATTATATATATTTGTGAGAATTTTCCTTACTACCTTTGTCCTCAAAGGTAGTTTGGTAATTTTCTATTATTTTTTATAATAATTTAAAAATAAAATACGTGTATAGACATACTACGAATCAAGCTCTATGTTTTTCCATAAAATCCATATGTTGTGAACATATTGAAGGTATCATTCCATCGAAGCTAGATGTTAAACCTTGAGATTGGTAATGAATCTCAATTGGAATTTAGGAATAAAACAAATTTACCTTGTTTAAATGTTTAATGAAATAAACAATATGCGGTGATTAAGTCCAACACAATGCAATATATCATTGAGGCAAGTCATAAATGATATGTTTCACTTGAGATAATTTAATACATGGATGAAAACCTTGTGTTTTTAACTAAGAACTCATCGTGTATATATTATATTGTGTATGAGACTGGTTGTTACTTTTGCATAAGAGCAAGATGAGTTAACAACGACAATATCTAATTAAGAGTGTTTAGATGACTGATGCGTAAAATTATTTTAAATAATTAATTGCCAAGTTTTAAATTTATAAAACTCGTCTACCGATACACGCACTTACGGGCAGAGAACCCGATCGTATATAGTGCAGTAGTTTGGTAAATTCGAGGTCGTCCCAAGAGCTAAGGTTTACTAGTTCTAAGTTTTATTATGTCACGTTTTAAAATGTTTTTAAAGTTGATTTTAATAACTACAGGAAAGTAAATGCAATAAAGTAAATTGATAGAAGTATTCAGGGAGAAAAAGCGTGCTAGCCTAACCATTTCGTTACTAATGCTATGATTACATTTTGTAACATTTCCAGGTTTAAGGTCACTTAATTTATCCGAGCTTATTTTACTTTCTAATTTTATAGAATTTATTTTATCATTTTTAGTCGGTTTTTATTAAAATCCGGCGTTTTAATTATTCACGAGTCGCGCTTTTAATATTTATTAATAAGATCGCGTTTTAATTTCCATTTTTAAGCTCGGAAGCATATCTATTTTTATTTTTTTGTGTTTTTTCGACGTTATTCGTGTGTGGTCAATAAACGCGTCAAAATCGTGTTTTCATTAATCAAAAACGAGTTTAATTGACAATTGGGCCTAGAATGATGTATTTAAAGTTTAACAAACAAAATAGTATATCAAAGCACACCCGAATAAAGGGGCCGGTTATCTCATAGCTAAAACAAACGTCCCCATATATATTTTTTTATATAAATCGATACACTCTAGAATCCCTTCCCTTATATACAATGTACACTTCCTATTATAAACCATAACTTACAACAATAAGAAAAACCAACGACTCTTTTCCTTCTTCTCTGTTCGTCGACTGTCAACACCAAACCACCATCATCACCATCAAAAATCCACCAAATCATCTCCATTACACTTAATATTCATCATAAATCAAACCCTAACTATTCCTTAACACAAACAATCATCATGCATCAAGATTCAGGAGTTATTGATTTTTATTACACTTTAATTTTAGGGTTCTAATCTAATTGGGTATAAAAGACACATCAAGGGGTAGATTGCTAGTGTTTTTAAACAAGTGAGGCGAGGTTAATTAAAGTTTTTGGGTCTTTTCTTTTTTGCTTTGGGGTTCGGCCGAATATCAAACCCACAAGGGTTTGATAATTGTTGATTTTTTTTACTTGATTTTGCATTGTAAGCTTCTTATTCTCTTTTTTGCGTAGTTTGATTATATATATACTTGCATGTGATAAATTTTATGTTTGAGAATCCATGGACTAGTTGAATGCTAGGATTTTGATGGTTGATGATGATTTGGAAGGGCTAGGTAGAGGAGATATTTTAGTATTATGTGTTTTGCGAAGCTTGAATTGGTGTTGAATGGGTATAAAGATACCCAAGTTTAGGTAGAAAGTTTAGGGCCGCGTTAGGCGAGCCAAAAATTTTTAAATCTAAAAATATGCTAGAAATATGTTATAGGAGTTCCATTGGGCCGTTTTGATTTAAATGGGGCTTCTAACTCTTAAATAATGAAGATTTGGCAACCAAATATGTTAGAGATGTTCCAATGACCTGTTTTGATATAAAAATGTGGAACCTCACCTCCTCCACCCCCCCACTCTCTCTCACCGCTCCGCTTCCGCAGCCTCTTCAAAGGGCCCAATTTGTTATTTTTCGTCGAGATTTGGGTCTCGGTTAAAACTAAAAAGTTGTCCGAAACATCGTTTTACATCAAATTGCTTTGAAGTTCGAGTCCTGAAAATGAGTTTTAACATGTCGTTTCGGATGGGTCAGATTAAGAAAAATTGTATAAACGTCACTATAGCTTAATTTTATTTAAGTTGACAGCAGAAACGAAAAAGGTTATTTTGGTCATTTTCTGCCGAGATTCGGGTTTCGGTTAAAACTAAAAAGTTGTCCGAAACGAAGCTTCGCATAAAAACGCTTTAGAGTTCGAGTCATGAAAATGCCATCTAGTGTGTCGTTTTGGACGGGCAGATTTGGAAGATATGTTACAAAAGTCAATATCGGCAAAATTCTTTTAATGGTCTAGTAGTGTTATGGAATTGTTTAAGTGTGGAACTTAATAAGTAAAACTAAATATTTACAACTAATAAGTTAGTCGTTGCTTTGCTTATGTCTAAAAGTCTCAATCGTAGTAACGGGTCAAAATGAGTATTTTTTACTAAAAATTACATATTATGCGAGATGGGTTAATATAAGGTATAATAATTAGGCGAAACATTTAGTGGGTTAGATTATGCAGGTTTGGGCGAGTACATGGATTCTTTGATATAAAATTTCATCCCCCCACCCCCCCCCCTCCTTTTCTTACTAGCAGTTATGTGTGATGTTTATCCTATATAATATAATTTATATATATATATTTATATATATATATTATATATGATATATATATATATATATATTTATATTATATTTTTATATTATATTATATTACCTATATATATATATATTTATTATACTTGTGCAAAGTTGCATTTTATTATAAGTATGAAATTTAATCGCGCTGATCGTGCCGGATTCACAACAGTAAATATATATAATATATAACAAATATAAAATATATATAAAGTAGTGTAAAATACCGACAATCAATGATACCGAAGTAGTAGTATGTGCTTTCCCGGGTCGTTAAAATCCCCAAGAGGGTGGAATGGTAAATCGGATACGATCGAAGATTTGAGTTTGAAGGAAGGAATGAGTTTGGGATGTTGAAAAAGTCAAAATTAAACAATAACGGCTAAAACGTTTAAGAAAAACCTATAAAATATGAAATTAAACTAGAAACGAAGGCCCGAATCTCCGGACAAAAGGGGGAAACCTAAAATACTTTATAAAATAACCTACGGAAATTTTTTCACTTCTAACTACTCTACGGTCAAATAACGAAGAATGAAAAAGACTAGACCGAAACGGAGTTGTTTGACCCTCAAAAAACGAGTCAAACAAAAACCCCGTACCGACCCGTTCTTTAAAAAAGATGAAAGTTGTAAAAGGACCCTACGAAAATTTTATTATTTTTCCTACAAATAGGTGATAAAAGAAAAATTTTCTAAAAAAGCAAAAATTTTTTTGACAATATTTGTATTTATTATGAATTAAATAACTTTTAACGAAATTAAAATTATAAAAAATACTAAATGATTTACTAAAAATTCTGAAAAATTTCATACAATAATACTAGACTAATATAAAGGGTCCTACGAAAATAAACAAACACCCACCTAGCTTATGCAATATGCCACGTAAATAAGCTTCCAACTTATAGCTTATAATACACAAAACGTGTATAAATAATGTTGCCCTTGAGTCTATAACGAAAAAGACCCAAGGGCGCAGTGGTTAAGTGTGTGTGGGATAAAGGGGATGTATTGCTTGGTCCCGGGTTCGAGTCTTGCTCACCCGGACCAAGTATCTCCCCTTTTTTTGTTTTTTTTTAAAAAAAAAAAATAAAATACTCTAGGGTAGAAAGTGTACAAATCTAAACTAAAGGGTAGGCGGGTTAACTTTATTAAATTTACACTTGTGTGAAAACGGGTAACCCTACACTATGAAAAAGTGACAAAACAAACCCTACGACATGGCTTATTTTTGTGGCTTATTAAAAAGTGATTTTTAGCAAAAACTTAAAACTACAAACTTATTTTTAAGGGGGTGGGGGGGCTTATGCTACACAACTTTAACAAATGCACTTTTCACTTTTATCAAAAGAATAAGCTTAAAATAAGCTTTAATTTTGACAGAAGCTTTAGAAGCTTTAAATGCCAAATAAAAATAAGACTTTTTTACTACTTATGGTCTAATAACTTAAGCTAAGGTTTAATTAAGCAAAAAGGGCTTAAACTACTTAAATAGTAATGGGAAGGAAAAAACCTAAACTAATAAGTGTGGAAAAGGGCTTAAGTGACAGAAACCTTGAGATAAGCTTAAAAGCTGAACAAAATTCTTAAGACTTGAACAAATAGCTAAAGAAAAAGGGAAATAAGCACATTAACTATCTCTTAACCTAAAATAACTCACTAGGACACAATTTGAGATTATGGGATAAGTCAATTAGCTTGAATAAAAAGATAAGCAATCTATTTTTTTTTTTTTTTTCCTTTTTTTTTGCTGCTCTAGGGATTCTAAAACAGCCAAGAGGCATGTTTGGGCTTAATATAGTCACACAAAATAAGCTTAATCAAGGGTGAGACTGATTTGAGGGCTTATTTGGAGCTACCATTGGACTCTCATAAATAAGCCAAAGACTTGGGCTTAGAATCAACAGACAGAGAACAAAGGGCTTATAATTCTCCCTTTGCACCAGGGGAGCTTTAAGTCTAAACTCAAGGGGCTTATTTGACAGCTTTCAAAAAGCTGTCAAATAAGCTCTAAATAGGAAAATAAGCTCAAACAGATTGAGTGTAGTGTAAGAGGAGCTTATGCACCAATTTTTAGCTTTCACAAACCATAAATACTTGCTGAATTTGTGTGGTGAAAAAGGCTTAAAATCTTTTTTAAAACTGTTATAAGAAAGACTTGGGTGTTTTTGACTTAACAAGTCAAAAGACCCAAGGTGTTTGCAGCCCTTTTTTAACACCACAAGACACACCTTTTTGACACTTAACTCACACTCACAAGTGCTTATTCAAATAAGCACTTGTGATGTTCTTTGAAATATCATCTGTTTCCAAAAAATGGGGCGGGCTTTATAAAACCTTGGCAAAGCAATTTTTTAGACCTGTGAAATTTTGAAAAACAGCTATAATTCACGCTTAAAACACTTAAGCTTATCAAACTAAGCTGACTTAACCCATGCATATAACCATTTTGACCCGTTTTAAGGCTTATGCCAAACACCACCTTTAATCAAAAACTGTCAAGCCAAAATAGGTTTTAAATACATTTTTAACTAAAACTTTAAATAAACCTTTAATCTACTCTACTTATTTTAACCTCTTTTTAGCTATTTATTAAAAAACTAAAATATACTAGCTTTATAAGAAATTAAGCTAGTTTTCTCTTCTAGCTTTACTACACTTATATCTGTTTTTGTGAAAAAAAAACTAAATGTGACACAAAATTATGCAATAAAAACTTACAACAGTCAATTAAGAACTTAAAATATGTGTTTACAAAGGCTAAAAGCAAATAGCTAAAGGTTACAGTAAAAATTAAGCTAAGTAAGAATTTAGAGGTTAGACCTAGGATTTTTGTAAGTTTAGAACAAAACTTACAACAGCCGAATAACAACTCTAAACTAATGTGTTTACAAATATTAAAAAGCAAATAAGCTAAGGTTTAAGCTAAATGAACATAGAGAATTGGAACCTTGGAATTTTTTGTTGTCTCAGAGCCAAGGCCACTCTTTCTGAGTGAGTGGCCTATAAAACCTGTCCTAATGGCTCCCAAAGCCTCTAAACCTGAGTGATAAGCTCAAATTAGCTTATTGAGAGCTTATTGAGTTAAAACGGCTTAATTTTTCATTAAAATGGAAAATTACAAATGCATAAAGGACATTAACATAAAAATACTTAAATGACAATAAAAACTTAACATAAAACTGAATAAAAACTTAATAAGCTGGAATAAAAATTGAATATTTGCCACAATGGCTTACAAGGCTATTTATAGCCGAAAACTTAAACTATGTCTTCTCTTTCTTTCTCTTCTTGTTGTGCTTGTTTGTAGACACACAAATACAGGTGTGCTTGTTGTGTGAGAGGTTTAAAGCTCTAATCTTGGCCCTTCAATCTTTAAGATCAATCTCAGCCGTCGACTATGGGTCTTGGGGGATGTGGGATTGCCAAGTTGGCAACTTTTTGGCTGGGAAAGGTAGTGGAGGAGGGGGGAGATGAATAACCATGGTGGTGGTGATTGTTTGTGGGGTAAAAACGGGTGTAAACACCCGTGAGTGTGTTTGAGAGGGAAATTCGAGCGGGAAAAGTGGTTTGGGCTGTTAACAGAGTGAAGGTTTCACTCTTTGGCACAAATGGCCCCTCATGGTTAATGGTGTTAATGCACCCATGGTCCCTGTAGTTAAACAACTTTTGGGGACTTGGCAAAACAAGTCCCCAAGAGTTATATAAGTCTTTGCAACTTTCGTCCCTTTGGTGTACAAGTTAGGGGGGTTGGCAGTTTTGCCCCCCTACTAACCCCCCTAATTGTTACTTTGAACAAATTGCAAAATAAGCCCTTGTCTTTTCTTTTCCTCTTTTCTTCTTTTTATATAAGTTTAGGGTTTGGCAATTTCAGCCCCTAAACTTATATTTCTTTGACTTTGGCCAGTTGACTTTTCTGTTGACTTTTTGACTGGATTGACTTTCTGTTACTTTTTTGACTGGATTGACTTTCCGGCTTTTGATTTGCTTGTCTTTCATCAGTCTTTTTCCATTTCGAGTCAGTTTTGTTGTTTTGACTTTGTTTTCGTTCTTTCTTGGTTATCCGGTTTCCCTGCACAATACAATTAGCAAACAAGCATATATTTGCATTTAAAGTCCCGTATTGGTTATTTTAGCTTGTTTTTAAAGGTAAAAGGTATGTGTAATTAAGCACAATACCTGTATACTTGTCCTATTTTTCACACTAAAATGCTTAAATTATGCTCAAATTTAAAAAAAATCAAGCATACTTTTGTGAAATTACTTGTTACATAACCTGCACACAACAACCCAATTAGCGATATTTGAGAATTTAACTAATCCGTTACAAATGTTTACTCAAATCCAAAAAAATATGAGTGTGTTGGTGATGTTGTAGACTTTAGAACTTGGCTTGGTATATCTATTAGAGACCACAATAATGAGTACTATGGATTTAGATGGAATAACGTGTTTAAATTGGTAAATTTCTAAGATTACACCCAAAAAGCCTTTATAAGTTGTTTTATTAACCAACTACACTGGTTAGTTAAATCCCCGTATAAACCCTTTGTTTACTCTCATCTTAAGAGTAAGATACCCCTAGAAAAACCAATAGAGCCAATCCTTTAGGAATAACACCAACTGTTTGTTTCATTACACCTTTACACCTTAGCCTACCCTGTTAGATTTAGTCCATTTATCAGTTGCTAGTTGTTTAAAGTGTAAAGTATGTATTTCCCGAGTCTTGTGTCAATTTTATATCTTTGGTAAGGTTGGGAAGAAATTTGCACATTGCAAATGGGAATGTATAAAGTAGTTAAAACTCATGTATTTTTACTACCATCACAATTATTGGTACGTTCGAAGAATGAAGAATTATTGAAGGAATAATTTGGAATTATTATGATCGTGAGGATGGAGAAATTACACCGAGTTTCATAGTTAGTATATGAAAAAAAATTAGAAAAATGCAACAAAAAAGAGGAGGAAAGTTTAAAGATAATCGTTACGCAAGAGCTTAGACCGAAGTAATTATATGAAGGATCGATTATATACGTCTTATAAGTCAACGATATAAAGTTTTGTATAAAGTGGTAGATATCACCACTTGTCTTGTAAAAGTATGTAAAGTATGGGATGATTGGGAAGTTGAACATTACGGGAACACCAACTCAGGTTGTTGTTTTTTATCTATGATCAAGACGTTTGTATATAGTTGTGTCTTTTTCATGGTAAAGGTCGGGAAAAAAGTGTCTAGCAACTTATATCTTAGACTTAATCTATTTGCTTCGTGATTTTTATTTAACAACAATTTATTTCCCTTTCTTAATCATTAACCATGGGTTTTACGCGAATGAGGATATGATTCGTTGCACGCATGTCCTATTTTCCTTTTTTTTTTGTTTTTTTTAAAAAAAAACAAACCCCCCACCACCCAAAAATGTGTCGCAGTGAAAATATGTCCGGGAGTGTTACTTCATAATACAGCAGCACAAGACACAAGAGAACGACCTCTAAATGTGTCATTTGAAAGTAATCTTGTTGATTTTCTTGAAATTGATATAAGATTTGTCCCATAATTGCATCACAATGAAAAGCTTGAAAGCGATACAACGAGATTTGATCATTTTCATGTAAGCAGAAATCCATGAATGAAATCTTGTCAAATTTAGACCCCAATGCACATCAAGTAAGCCAAGAATCTAATTCACTAGATAAAAACATGCTTAAAAGGGTCAACATAAAGTTGGTGCGTTCATAGGTTTGTTCAAGCATAAATGTTGCACCAAAGATTTGCAAAGTGTGTATGACCATTTCAACCCTTATAATAGTCACAAAATTAAACGTATAACAGTTGGACCGCAATTGTTCAAAGTATGCATGATAATTAAAAACCATCACGAAATGTTTCAAGTATGTATTGCCCAATGAGTGATTACGATTACTCTAAGTTCATGAAACTACTGCGTAGACTTATATGTATGCCACTTTATTCAAAGCACAAAATTTTTTTTTTTGGTATTTATTGGGTTTGTTGGCCCTGAAGATACCAATCCGGTTGTGTTCTGACATGGTATAACGTTCGTCTCCAGTGATAGCTAATCACCCAAACGGGGATTATCAACCCCAAATAGATCTATTTTATACCATTCGCGCTTACCCTCTAAGTAATTCGCAATTCATGCAACCTAAGCTAATCCTTAATCATTTGAATGAAAGTATGTAATTGCGTCGAGAATTGAAATCAAGTAATGTATCCCATTGCGAGATATGTAAATAAATATGTAAACCAATTTGTAATCAACCATGTAAATGCATTTGTAAACAAGCATGTTCTCACCCAAAAAATATATGTAAAACCAGTAAAACACGGGGCTATAAACTTACCTCGAAGTTGTAGAAAGATTGGCAGGAATGCACATATTAAGCACAACACGAACGGAAACCGAAACGGCTCAACCAAGAAGTTGCGGTTCATCTAAACAGCTATGACCCACTAGCTTAGGATAAAGTATTTGGGTTTTCCAATGGATGGTTACATCAACGCGACACGTTGATAAAAGATTTAGATTTCGAGTTGTAATAGTTTGGTGGTTGGTTAAATAAAATAAATCGAAAAGTAAACGCAAAGTATGCAATATATTCCGTATATATTGCATATAAAAAATGAACAAGTATATAATTCATATCGTGAATTATATACAAAGACAAACACATAAAAGAATAATACGAGGTGTATATAATACGCGACATGTATTATATATAAAAATAAAATAAAAGTATATAATACCTTGCAAGTATTATATAAGAAACATGAGAAAAATAATCAAAACAACATAATTCGACACGTGTTCGGAAATCACCAATTAAATTTAACAAAGAGTTCTGGCATAGAAGTATACTCACGTTTTAATGCTACGAATTATGTAAACGATGTTTTTAATGTTTTTACAAAAGTTGTGATTTTATCTTCTAGTCAAAAATTATAAAATAATATTTTATAATTTAGTATATTGTTTCCTTGACGGGTTTTAGTTAAAATAGTTGTCTTATCTGTAAAAGTATAGTTTTCGTTTGCTCATCCGGTTATTGTATAATTACAAATAAGTAATCTTAAGTCTATATCTTTAACACCCCCAAATTTCACGCAGCGGAGTATACAACATTGGGTGTTAATTCATAGTACAATTGCACAAGGATATAGAAAACGACTCGAAAAGAGGCGTTTAAAAACATTGTTCCATTTAAAGAAGTTTCAGAGTAATTAAACATACGTCCCACAAGATCGTTACCAAATTCATAACATAAGTTTTCCAAAACATGGATGATTAGTTTGATAAAATGGAACAAAATACAAATTCTTTAAAAACTTTAGCGCAGACTCCTCGTACACAGCATCCATCACCCTTGGTTACCTGAGAAAAACAAGCTTAAAAAAAAGTCAACAAAATGTTGATTGAATCCATAAGTTTTGGTAAGAGATAAAAATGAACACAAGTTTTGTTAATCGTGTGACATGTTGTACGGACAAGCATATAATCAATTTCTATTTGCAATGAGCTCATGACACCGCGCTTAACGTTAAACACATATCTAAAGAAAATCAAGTATGCCAATCATAACTAGTATTATTGTGCCTTATACCTAAATTCCTTAATACAAATTTGTCCCGTTTACTGGGTGCTCTAAAAGATTTCAATTCATACCCCACGGACAGGGCTGTAAACCCAATAGATTCTATTTTATTTGTACTAAGGCTCACCCATTATAGGCAATTAACAGTTCATTAAGTTAGGTCTTTGGCAATAGCTACTCTGCGCAATGAATCATCATATTGAGTCCAGCATAACAATAAAATTTCTTGTGTTCAGTTTATAAAAACAACAATGTATCTCCCTCGAGTGTGTTTAATAATACATTTAAAAGTTGAAAGGCGAGGCTATGAAATTCACCATAAGAGCAATTAAATCATAAGTATGGGGAGTCTCGAACGACTGGAGGATGTACTCCTAATCACCTCCTTAATAAGACGTGAAGCAACATTAGTACAAAAGAAAGTAACAATACCGTAAAAATTAAACATGCCATCATGAAGATTGTTTTCCTGAGATAAGCATGGCAATTCCCACTAGAACTTCCCAAGACCTTTTAACACCAAATTGACTTGTGACCTGGTCGTTATAAGTCAAAATAAACCATCTACCTAGTTTCGGCTTCTAACTTTTACTTTATCACGGTGTACTATAAGTTTTTTATTTTTTAGACTAGACGTAAAAACTCAGTTTCTGATTTTAACTCGACTTCATGGACTCATATCTCCTAGCTCACAAATGTTATATATGTGAGGCTTTCACTCTTGGAAAGCTATTTGAGTCTAGTTTCTAAAAATGTAAGTCTCATAATTTACAAAGTTTCATAACTATGTGATAATCAAAACCCTTCAAGAAAACATCAAGAAACAAGCCCTAACTTCTTCAAATCTTCATGAATCTTTACCAAACTTTGCAAGAGGCTTTAGGATGGTGTTATGATGCCTAAAAGGAGTAGGAAAATTTTGTATGATGAGGGTGGTGGTGGTGGTTATTTCGGCAGCAATGAGGCCAAAGAAGAGAGGGTTTTGAAATCTTGTGAAATGAAGGGTTATGCATGTATGGGGAAAAAGAAAGGAATGATGGTGTTTATTGAAAAGAGAGTGTGTTGTGTGTGGTTATGTACAAACCGGCCTAGGGCCTTGGTTTGGCAATTAATATATTTTTTTTGATTTTTATTGTGTGTAGTATTATTTAAAAGTGTGGTGAAGTATTTGTTAAGTAAAAGTAAAGTTTTTAAGGTAAAACGCGAGGTTTAGGCTTAAAACGCGAGAGAAACGGAAAAACGCCAAGATAAAATTCATACTCATTGGGGTAATCTAGGGGAATAATAAACCACTTAGGACACGAGGATGGAATAAATTTTTAAATACGGCTCACGCAAAGCTAAGAACGGGAAATTCTTACTAAATTGGGTAACGTAAAATAAATGACTTGCTTAAAAATGAAAAAAGAAATAAAGCTCCGAGTAAATAGTGACCTTAAATACGGAATGTTACAATATCTCGTTCTTTTATCGGTTTTCTAAGATAATAGAAATTTAATTGAAAGATACTAAGTATAGAAATTTTTATAAATTTCGGCATGACTTATTCGTTTATACGTCGTTTCCCATTTTTATAAAACTCAATGTTTTTCCCTTTTAAATCTATCCGTGTTGCAAAATACTTCAATATATATCTAAACAACTTAAAAAAATCAAAACAAGTATAACCAAACACACCCTTATGGCTGTTAAACAACGAAAATAATAATTAACACATTTATTTAACCATTTACCACCATTAGATCCTGTTTTATATTTATGAAATATGACGATATATTGATTAGTGGATTTATATAAACCAAACGCACCCTAAAGGCTGTTTCACAGCCAACCAAACACACCCTCGTTGTGTTTCTGTCAAACCAAACACACCCCCGTGGTGTTTCTGCTCACCCAAACACACCCTTTATGGTTTCCTTCTCTCCAAACACACCCTTGACGGTTTCCTGTTCACCCAAACACACCCTTTACGGTTTCCTACTCTCCCAAACACACCCTCTACGGTTTCTTGCTCGCCCAAACACATCATTTGGTGCTATTTTAAGAATCAAACGCACCCTATGGTGGTTTTAACAAAACCAATCGCACCCTCTTGTAGTTAATGACAGAACCAAACACACCCTTTTAGGTGGTCTGTTAAACCAAACGCACCCTTATCGCGGTTTGACCACTAAAACAAACACCCTTTTTGGGTTTTAAGCAAACCAAACACACCCTCTTGGTGCCATTATAGCCAAACGCACCCTTATGGGTTGTTTTTAAAAACCAAAACGCACCCTGTTGGTAGGTTTAAAACCACACGTACCCTTGTGCTGGCTGGGTGAAGGTAGTGGTGCATGGTGTGAGGGTGGCGAGGAGATGATGGTGGACATGGAGGTGATGACGAGGTGGTGGCTATCAAGGGTGATGGCGGATAGAGATTATGAACGTGGTGGAGTGACAGCGGGGGTGATGGCGTGAGGATGGTGGCGTGGTGCAGCGGTGATGATGGTGGCGGTGCGGCTGTGGTGACGTGGGGGTGGTGATGGTGACGAAGGGATGAAGATGGTGGTGTTGGCTAAGTGGTGATGATGGTGCGATGATGTTGATGGCGTGGGTATGGTAGTCGACGGTAAGTGGCCAGAGTTTGGCAGGAGTCGGCGCCAGATATTGAGAGAATATATGTGTGGGGGCTAGGTGAATATGAGGAACCCTAATAAGGTTTTTTTATATATAGGAAAGTTATAAATCTAAGTAGCAAGTGACTAATAGTCTAGGGAGGTTTCATGTAAATATTACTAGAGGGACTAAAAACGTAACTTTTGTTAAATAATTGTTCGGGACTCGTTTGGGCAATTTAACGGATGATTCAAAACATGAAACTTACGCCATTAGGTTCCAAATGATTTTTCCTAAAAAAAAATGAGTATTTACATGACTATTATTTTATAAGTGTTTTTATAAAATATATTTAAAATTATTATTATTTATTTGGTAGTCATTGGGTGTCTCGGGTAAGCTTTGTCCGTAAAAATACAACTTTGACTCGAACATTTGCATTTTTAACAATGTTTCTGAATAAAATGATAAATAATTTATTAAATATTTTTATTTAATAAAAAGTGATAATTCAATATAATTTAATTATTTTTGTGTCGGTACGCGTTGTTCTCGTTTCTAAAATTTTATGAGGGTATTTTAGTCACTTTCTGCTTGGTTTCGGGTCTCGGGTAAAACTGAAAAGTTGTCCGGAGTGTCGTTTTATGACAAACACTAGTATGCCCCATAATTAATAACTCGTTTTGGCGGGTCGTTTTTGATAAGTCAACCTAGGAATAACATCTATCTCCTCGTTTTCAAGTCAAATAAGTGTTAAAAATAATTTTGTAAATGAGATATATGTAATAATAATCATGATTTATTATTTAACGATGTTTCGAAAAATTACCGGTTATACGGTAATCGTTTTTATGCGACAATTAAAGGTTAAAAGGCAAAAAGTCAAGTCGGACCCGAAAAGGCAAAGGGTAAAATAGTCATTTAAAATTTTGAAAATTGCCGGTTGTTACAGTACCTACCCCTTAGAGAAATCTCGTTCCGAGATTTAATTTGTGATAACTGATTGTGTGACCAAGAAAAGATTTAAAATTTAGTAAACCAGTTCTGAACAAGACGCTGATAACTTTATTCAGCAAAATTCGATGTTTCGACACTTCTTAATATACATAGATTTTGGCTAGGTTCAAGCAGGATATTTAATCCATAGCTATTTTGTTAGTCTGTTAAGTATTATGAGTTATTCCCAGCTAGCACGACCGTAGGACTTTATATTTTTCATTTCTGTATCAACTATCATGTATGTTTTCAGAATAATATATATGAAGGGCATGTATTGAGTCATGTCGTCCTCAATGCTGTTATATATCTCCCTTGTGTTGTGATCTCATTTTATTTATTGTGCATATGCCCTGTCACGATTATGATTGTTTGAAATCTCACGTGTATTGTATTATTGTGATTTAAATTCAGAATGCCACTCAAGAAAACCGCCGCAACCACCACGCCTATGACCGATGCTCAGAATAGGTATTGCAGGAACATATCGTTACAAGTTTCATGATTGATATAACTCGTTATAAATGTTTAAGGGCGGAGTCTCGTTTCTTATATTTGCAATGTTCGATGATTAATATCGGACGAGGCTAATGGATGTAAGTATTCAACTTACTTAGAATGTACAAGGACGAATCAAATTAATTAGCTCGAGTGTGCACAAGTCGGTTTGCTCCACAAACAGTTCATGATTGTAAAGATTTGAAACGGCAAAAGTAGTAACTTAAGAATGAGATAAGGTAGTTCCAAGTGAGGCCTTAAGATTCTGCTGAGTGGTAAGTCACGATTGTGTTTCTAGACATTTTTAACAGATTCTGATGGTTTTCGGGTTCGAGTTCATACTCATGTCATATCGGGTACCACTAAGCCCACTCATTTATAATTCATTATTTACATAAAGAAGCGTCCCAATTTATGTAAATAATGAATTGATAAACTTATGGTTAGATGATTTACAATTTATTTATTTAAATAAAGAGGCATCCCAATCCTTTCAAATAAAGAGATTATAAATCATCCTACTTAATAATTTCCGATGCAATACACGTACTCACATAACCTTCAAGGTAGTGGATGACATGACGATGCATGTGCTCTAATGAGTATGGGACGAGTGTTTAAAACTCATCTTCGGAGACAGGGAGTAAAACAATCAAGGGAGATCGACATAGAATTCAAAATAGTTGATGAGTACTCGGTTAGAGTAAATACGATAAAGGGCCTTATGAACGAGTCAACTTAAGCCAGTTTATCATATCAATCCTGCTATATAAGTCATGCCCATGTACAAGACTTGTAATACTTAGATTCATACATAATTCCATGTAAATAAAATTATAACGGTTTTCTTATAATACGATATTGTTTAAAGTCCTAAAAAAATTTTAGAGACCATTGTTTATATTACAATGTCGAGGACGAAGTGAGACCATTGTGCAACTCACAATGTCTAAAAAGTAAAATGAGACCATTATGCAACTCACAATGTCTTAAGAAATGTTTTGGTATTTATATAAATAACTCTTATATAAATAAATGTACGATATACGCAAAAGGGATGCAAGCATATATGTTATATATATGTATGCCATATAAGCACTTAATGTAACAAGTAGTGTGTATGCACTTGGAAATATGTTTGATGTGATGCAATGTTTGTGAAAACGGTTATAGTCTAGGTAACATATACAACCTAGGTCTCTATAGCCAGTGCTCTGATACCAATCTGTAACACCCCTAAAAATGTGTCGCAGTGGAAATATGTCAAGGAGTGTTACTTCATAATACAACAGCACAAGATACAAGAGAACGACCTCTAAATGTGTCGTTTAAAAAGTAATCTCGTTGATTTTCTTGAAATTGATATAAGATTTGTCCCATAATTGCATCACAATGAAAAGCTTGAAAGCGATACAACGAGAATTGATCATTTGCATGTAAGCAGAATTTCATGAATGAAATCTTGTCAAATTTAGACCCCAATGCACATCAAGTAAGCCAAGAATCTAATTCACCTGAGAAAAACATGCTTAAAAGGGTCAACATAAAGTTGGTGAGTTCATAGGTTTGTTTAAGCATAAATGTTGCATCAAAGATTTGCAAAGTGTGTATGACCATTTCAACCCTTATAATAGTCACAAAATTGTACGTGTAACAGTTAGACCACAATTGTTCAAAGCGAAGCTCTGATAATTAAAAAAACCACTACAAAATGTTTCAAGTATGTATTGCCAATGAGGTGATTACGAATACTCCTAGAGGTTTCAATAGAAACTGCTGAGGTAGACTTAATAGTGTATGCCACTATTCAAAGGCACAGTAATTTTCGTATGTAGTAGGTTGTTGGCCTTGAAATCTCACGCGCGATCCAAGTTGTGATTCCGACATGGGTAATAACGTAGTTCGTCTCCAGTGATAGCTAATCACCCGAACGGGGATTGTCAATTCCAAATAGATCTATTTTATAATATTCGCGCTTACCCTCCGAGTAATTCACAGTTCATGCAACTTAAGCTAATCCGAAATCATAAGAGTAAAGTATAGTTGTTGCGTCCATAAGTAAAAACAAGTATTGTATCTCACCGCGAGATATATAAATGAGTATGTAAACCAATTTGTAATCAACCATGTAAATGCATTTGCAAACAAGCATGTTCTCACCCTAAAAATATATGTAAAACAAGTAAAACATAGGGCTATAAACTCACCTCGAAGTTGTAGAACAATTGGCAGGAATGCACATATTAAGCACAACACAAACGGAAACCAGAACGGCCCAACCAAGAAGTTGCGGTTCATCTAAACAGCTATCACCCACTAGCTTAGGATAAAGTATTTGGGTTTTTCGATGGATGGTTACATCAACGCGACACGTTTATAAAAGATTTAGATTTCGAGTTGTAATAGTTTGATGGTTGGTTAAATAAAATAAATCGAAAAGTAAACGCAAAGTATGCAATATATTTCGTATATATTACATATAAAAAAATGAACAAGTATATAATTCATATCGTGAATTATATACAAAGACAAACAACCAAAAGAATAATACGAGGTGTATATAATACGCGACATGTATTATATATGAAAATAAAATAAAAGTATATAATACCTTGCAAGTATTATATAAGAAACATGAGAAAAATAATCAAAACAACATAATTCGACACGTGTTCGGAAATCACCAATTAAATTAATAAAGTGTCCTGGCATAGAAGTAAACTCACGTTTTAATGCTACGAATTATGTAAACGATATTTTTAATGTTTTTACAAAAGTTATGATTTTATCTTCTAGTCGAAAATTATAAAATAATATTTTATTATTTAGTATATTGTTTCCTTGACGGGTTTTAGTTAAAATAGTTGTCTCATCTGTAAAAGTATAGTTTTCGTTTGTTCATCCGGTTATTGTATAATTACAAATAAGTAATCTTAAGTCTATATCTCGTTCTTTTATCAGTTTTCTAAGATAATAGAAATTTAAGTGAGAGATACTAAGTATATAAAGTTTTATAAATTTCGGCATGACTTATTCGTTTATACGTCGTTTCCCATTTTTATAAAACTCAATATTTTTCCCTTTTAAATCAATCCGCGTTGCAAAATACTTCAATATATATCTAAATGACTTAAACAAATCAAAACAAGTATAACCAAACACACCCTTACGGCTGTTAAACAACGAAAATAATAATTAACACGTTTATCTAACCATTTACCACCATTAGAACCGGTTTTATATTTATGAAATCTTACGATATATTGATTAGTTGATTTATATAAACCAAATGCACCCTAAAGGCTGTTTCACAGCCAACTAAACACACCCTCATGGTGTTTCTGTCAAACCAAACACACCCTCGTGGTGTTTCTGCTCACCCAAACACACCCTTTACTGTTTCCTGCTCACCCAAACACACCCTTTACGGTTTCCTACTCACCCAAACACACCCTTTACGGTTTCCTACTCACCCAAACACACCCTTTACGGTTTCATGCTCACCCAAACACACCCTTTACGGTTTCCTGCTCACCCAAACACATCCTTTGGTGCTGTTTTAACAACCAAACGCACCCTATGGTGGTTTTATCAAAACCAAACGCACCCTCTTGTGGTTAATGACAGAACCAAACGCACCTTACTACGGTTTGACCACTAAAACAAACACCCTTTTCGGGTTTTAAGAAAACCAAACGCACCCTCTTGGTAACATTACAGCCAAACGCACCCTTATAGGTTGTTTTTAAAAACCCAAACGCACCCTATTGGTGGGTTTAAAACCACACGCACCTTTGTAGTGGTTGGGTGGAGGTGGTGATGCGTGGTGTGAGGGTGACGAGGAGATGATTGTGGACATGAAGGTGATGACGAGGTGGTGGCTGCCAAGGATGATGGCAGATGGAGATGATGGACGTGGTGGAGTGACAACGGGGGTGATGGCGTGAGGTTGGTGGCGTGGTGCAGCGGTGATGATGGTGGCGGTGCGGCTGTGGTGACGTGGGGATGGTGATAGTGACGAAGGGATGAAGATGGTGGTGTTGGCTGAGTGGTGATGATGGTGCGATGATGTTGATGGCGTGGGTATGGTGGTCGACGGCGAGTGGCCGGAGTTTGGCCGGAGGCGCCGCCGGATATTGAGAGAATATATGTGTTGGGGCTAGGTGAATATGAGGAACCCTAATAGGGTTTTTATATATATTGGAAAGTTATAAATCTAAGTAGCAAGTGACTAATAGTCTAGGGAGGTTTCATGTAAATATTACTATAGGGACTACAAACGTAACTTTTGTTAAATAATGGTTCGGGACTCGTTTGGGCCAGTTAACAAATGATTCAAAACACAAAACTTGCGCCATTGCGTTCCAAATGATTTTTCCTAAAAAAAATGAGTATTTACATGACTATTATTTTATAAGTGTTTTTATAAAATATATTTTAAATGATTATTATTTATTTGGTAGTCATTGGGTGTCTCGGGTAAGCTTTGTACGTAAAAATACAACTTTGATTCGAACATTTTCATTTTTAACAACGTTTCTGAATAAAATGATAAATAATTTATTAAATATTTTTATTTAATAAAAAGTGATAATTGAATATAATTTAATTATTTTTGTGTCGGTACGCGTTGTTCTCGTTTCTAAAATTTTGCGAGAGTATTTTAGTCACTTTCTGCTTGGTTTCGGGTCTCGGGTAATTCTAAAAAGTTGTCTGGAATTTCGTTTTATGACAAACGCTAGTATGCCCATTAATTAATAACTCATTTTGGCGGGTCGTTTTTGATAAGTCAATCTAGGAATAACATCTATCTCCTCGTTTTCAAGTTAAATAAGTGTTAAAAATAAATTTGTAAATGAGATATATGTAATAATAATCATGATTTATTATTTAACGATGTTCTGAAAAATTACCGGTTATGCAGTAATCATTTTTATGCGACAATTAAAGGTCAAAAGGCAAAAAGGCAAGTCGGACCCGAAAAGTCAAAGGATAAAATAGTCATTTAAAATTTTAAAAATTGCCGGTTGTTACATATTATGTCGTTACGGCCATGTATGCATGTCTCAGCTGCCTTATTGGTTTATTACTATTAGTAAAAGTTGGAAGATCCCTACCCTTATTGGTGAAAGATTGTAGAATGATCAACCCTAAGCCTTATAATAAATATCCATTTTACCTTTATAAACTTGGTACTCCTTAGCTCTAGTGGTAAAGATGTGTATCCTTGCCAAGCCTATGATAGAATACTCATCACGACCGAGCAATTGAGCAAATTAGTTACATGTTACCACATCGATTAGTTGAGTGATTCGAGTATTTTTTATCTTCCTATTTCGTGAGGTGTTTGGTTGTGTACTTGTAATGGATCAAATAAATGCTTAACGGAAAAATCCTTAGGGATACATTTTCATAAACTTCTAAAGGCTACTTGAGGATAAGTAGGATTCAAGTGGGGAGATATTTGATGACATCAAATAACGTAAAATTCAAATGACACTACAAGAGAACCGCCGCAACCACCATGCTTATGACCGATGCTCAAAATAGGTATTGCAGGAACATATCGTTACAAGTTTCATGATTGATATAAATGCGTTATAAATGTTTAAGGGCAGAGTCTCGTTTCTGATATCTGCAATGTTCGATGATTAATATCGGACGAGGCTAATGGATGTAAGTATTCAACTTACTAGGAAGTACAAGGATGAATCAAATCAATTAGCTCAAGTGTGCACAAGTCGGTTAGATCCACAAACAGTTCATGATTGTAAGGATTTGTAACGGAAAAAGTAGTAACTTAAGAATAAGATAAGGTAGTTCCAAATGAGGCCTTAAGATTCTGCTGAGTGGTAAGACACGATTGTGTTTCTAGACATTTTTAACGGATTCTGATGGTTTTCGGGTTTGAGTTCATACTCATGTCATATCGGGTACCACAAAAAAATTAGTGTAAAGTTTTGCTTTTTGATTTTTAGTTTTTCTTTTTATGCGTACTCGTTCGCAATCTCGAAGACGTAGACAACAACAAACTCCTCCGGTTGTTGTTGAAAATTTTGATTTAGAAGAGCCAATTGTCAATCAAAACATTGTTGCAATGGCCGACAATCGTACCATGGCTCAAATGCTACAAGCTCCCATCGAGGGATACGAAGATGCAATAGTTGTTCCACTGATAAATGCAAACAATTTCGAGCTTAAACAACCTTTAATCAATCTTGTGCAAAGTAATAAGTTCACGGGTAGACAAGACCCTCACAATCACCTTCGATTTTTCAACAAAGTCACTTCAACGTTTAGACATCCCGAAGTTCCGAACACTTCGATAAAGCTTTTGCTTTTTCCTTTCTCTCTAGACGGTGAAGCCCGAGATTGGTTAGACAAGGAACCTCCAAGATCAATTCTCCACATGGGATGACCTAGTTTCAAAATTTATAAACATCTTCTTTCCACCATCACTTAGGAAACCCGAATTCATCTCACCGAAACAAAATCATCATTTTATTCCAGATACCACAACGACACCATTTAATGAAGCATGGGATCGTTTAAAGGGACTCCTTCGTAAAACTGCTCCTCCCATGGCTTTCGGAAACTACAACCAACTCGATGACTTTTTTACAATTCATTTGAAGGTAGTCTAATGGTTCACTGTACGATGAGTGAGTGCCTCGTGTAGAGATTCCGTCTACATTACTCAATTACATGCGATCTTCCCAACTAATCCTTCTCGCATGCCTAGGCCATGGCCCATTAGTTATTTCTTCTTTGGACCAAGATAACCAATCCCCCCAACCACCCAATGCACATCCATAGACTACCCCCGCCGCGCACTCCCCCTCTTTTTCGCCTTAGAGCCCCCTCTTTTGCGCTCAACCCGCCCTAACCAGTCACAATCGCTTCCCGCCTCGTACTTCATATGCAAAGTATCCTTGCTTAATCGATTACCAAGACCGTGAGTACGGATCATGTGCTACCTCTTTATAATTCTTAACTTTATATAATTCTTTCGAATATTCAACAATTAGTCGCCCCTTCTCTCGAGGGATTTAAAGATGGCTATTAAGAATGAAACAAATGATGAATGAAATGTAACAGCTTTAGTTGTTTTCTACTCACGCACCGTCAAAGAGGTGAGGAAAACAGTATTAAAATAGTATAGTATTTAGTAATAGTAATTGTAATCAGTAACTAAATATATAAATATACTTCAAAAGTAACAAAAGTAAAGTTAAGCAAAAGCTATCAAAAAAATTAAATAAGTACTTAATAGGTTGAAATCACTAAGTAGAGTCTTTTTAAATAATGTTTTCAAATTAACACAATAGTATATACATAGTATAATTATAAAAAGAGTAGTTGTAGGAACACGTTTTTTACCACTTCACTTCATATCACCGAAACACGAATTCCAAGAAAAATAGATGAGAGAGAAGAGACGAAATGAGAGAGTAGAGAGATGAGAGAGTGTGATGATCGAGAATATATTGAAAATTAAATAACAAAACTAGTTATTTTGAAAAAATAAATATCTATATATATATTTAGGATATTAGAAAATATTCTAAATATATATACTATACCCCCTATACACATTTAAACCTGTCGCGCGGGGAGGGATTTATAAAAACTAGGACCCGGGGCTCGGGTTTGTTTTGGGAAATAAACCCGAAACATATACAATATTAGATTAACTATCGAGCCGATTCCCGATTATTATCTTTATTACAACATTAAACTAATTAAAGAACGAAGCATCCATCGTAGTGTGACCGAGGCTGCCATTTGTTCGACTCATTAAATATGAGGCTAACAATCTCCCCCGACAGTGAGGTCTTGAACCTAGGGAACCGAGCTTTCCTTTATTGACTCAATAAAAAATTGAGGCTAAACAATCTCCACCGAAGTGAGTTCATTGATGGACACTCCTTCATGAGATCAGTGGATTGCTTGTGTCGTTTAACGCTCGGGTGTTCTTGGTCTTTGTCGCTTCGTTATTTTGATGTAGGCTTGTTCCTTCTTGCTTTGCGCGTATCTTGACTTTGAGCCTTTTGTCATTGTCTTTATGTCTTTGCTATCTTGCGATCTTGTATCTTTGACAACACTGCTCATACTTTGGCTTTATCTTGAAAGCTTCAAATCAGAGTTTGCGGAAGTCTTTGTCTTTAAAATCTTGAAGCTTTCTTTAGATAGTATGTTCGAAGATTGAGCATTTGAATGGGATGAGGGTTGCCATTACCAACGTGTGACCTGCAGGTTTACGTTTGTGATAAACGAGAAAATTGACTTTGAAAATCAATCGAGTGTCACTCGTTAAAGAGTTTTGTAACACATCGAGAGTGTCATGTTTTTATCAAAATTCATCAACCGTCAATTTATTTACTGGACCAAATCGATATCCAGTTGTCACAAGTTTGATTCATATAGAATCTCGCAAGTCACCTACCGCAGTGCTGTTTGATGATGACACTGGAAGGATTTCCATTCGTCATTGTGAATACTAAAGAGTATCACTCTGAATGTTCTGGCAATATCACACATATGAAATGGCGTAGGACTCTTGATAAACTAGCTTGTGAACCTGTTGTTGTTCAGCAAGTGCTTTGAAATGGAATGTGTTCCTAACGACGATTTTGATTGATCTCTTGGCTCTAGACTCGTTAAGTGCATTTTGGGTTTTAGTTCTCGGAGGCTTGGAGCATATTGCCCCTATTCAATAACAAACGTAATTTTTTTTTTCCGGGAATGAGATTGTCAATAGATAACGTGTGTATCTCCGGGAACAATTGAGACAAGTTTCTGTTGAGAAGAAACCCGAAATTGCTTGGGAAGGGTTGTGCATTGACATCACTAGGTCCATGATGTCGGTTTCAATGTCAGCAATCAACTTGTGATTCTTGACTAGCATATGAATTGACCCCGGTTTCTGCCTTAGTTGTGGGGACGGCTTCTTTCTTTAGGACACTTTATCCATACATTTCTTTTAATTCTTCAACGCCTTCAATGACCTTACCAGGCGTCTATTACTAACAACCTTCTGTGTTGTGATTGTTCCTGTGTTAACTCAATCTTAGTCGGCAATTATTCCCATTTACATTCATATCCAATATTACTAAGGGACTGCTATTTCTATCTTTGGATTTCCTTGGGTTAGATCCTCGGTTATGGTTGGATCTTAGGATTTGATTCCTAACATAATCCCACCTTATGACTCAGGAAATCAGTCGTGAAATTATGGATGTTGTTGGGTATAAGATCGAACCATAAAACCTTTTATTCAGCACATGAGTCGATTAGATCATATTTGTAATTACATATCTCCCCTTATTTTACATAAAAACACTTAGTTTTTGGAAATACTTGTGAATTAAAATATGTCTTGAAAAATCTGTGGGAAGAAGAAAATATGGTCAGCATGAATGGTTTTGGAACATTTTCTTGACTAATGTTTTGAATACATAAGAGTTGTCGTTTTTGATGTATCTAAAAACATTAAAACTTTGTTTTTCAAAAAACTCCCCCTCAAAAATTAGGGACCAATTGAAAAATTGTTGTCTTTTGAAAACATTGTGAGGGTTGGAGTGTTGAAACACATAATTTTGAAGTTTATGAATTGTCATTCAAGAAGAAATTCTTGAAAAATTATGTTCAACTTTTTGAAAAAACCAGATGTTAGAGGACATGCTCTTTATCGGTAAGGGTACAGGCACTGCAACGTACACTATCTTTTCTTGAGCTAAAGAAATTGAATGTCTTGTAAGAACAGCTCAAGACGAGGAAACCGTTATTTTCTCGTTGTGAGGTATAAGTTATAACCCTTCCTTTATTGAGGTCGAGTTATGTACTGACATTTGCACATAAGCATTTAGAAAATTAGAAATGACATGTTTTGAAACTATTTGAAAACTCTCGCCGTACATTTCCATTTACACACCCGTGTCAATGTTAATCGACATTTCTAAGCACGTAAATGTTATCGATTCCAAGAGACATGTCGAGAAGATTCTTTTTGGAAATTTTCTGTTTTTCTGATTTTGTATTTATTTACCTGTTGTCCTCAGCATTGCTATATGATGGTTGGAATAGGTATTCCAACTCTTGTCCTTGATTGAAGCTGTCCTTGTTTGCTTACAGGAACAAACTTTTGGAACCAGCTATGAACTGGACTGTTCATTTGCTGTGGTCTTGAATTCCGAGTTCTGAACGGTTATGATAGAAGTCATTTGGATGAAGAACGAGGCCTGAAACTGATTGAACAGACAGCTTTTACCATGAAGACGAGGCTTGATTTGCTGCGACTCAAACGTTCTTTTGTGAAATTGAGAACGGGGCCTGAAGTGTTATTTTCAGCAGACACCATTTGTCATTGACGACCGAGGCTTGAACTGCTTTGTTCAAACGTCATCTGATTGTTCATTTCCAAAGCAAACAGTACCCAGAAATTTCTCCACAAAATTACACTCCTACAGCTTGAGATTTGCCCGTTCATCGTTGCTTTGTGCATTCCAGAGGTCATCAATGAATAGGATGAGTTGTACAACTGCAAGAGAGTTAGAGGACGATGGAAACTGTGGACAAATTTGATTCATACGGAATTTGATATTTCAAGACATTAGTTATCCTAGAGACAATGTCTATTGTAGGCTATCTACTTGTTGATTTCATCATCTTTCCTCCTATTCTTTGGCATTCCATATCTTTTTTGGTCCTAAGCGGCTTTTGTTGTCCATGTATAAACTGATGGACATCTCTTAGCTTTCCACCCTTTCCTTCCTGGATTTGTATTCTCCATAAACTTCTTATAATAACTCTTGGATTTCTGAAATTAGTGGTATCTTGATGCGAAACTGTTTTTTATGGGTGTGTTGCAACAGATCTGTTCGCTTTCTCCTCTCTGGGTTTTCTAGCACTAATAGTGCACTACCTCTATGGGCTTCTTAGTTTAGCAAGTCACGTCTTTCAAGTATCTAGAAAACACAAGCTTATGATCTGAATTAAACAAACATTTTCCACAATCAGCACAAACAGCATTTGCATTCGAAGTTCTTGAGTTTAAACTGTTATTACACGCAGTTACAGACTTTGTTTTCTTAGAAATACTAGAAATCCTAGGATGGTCTTCTACTTCCTTCTTTGTAAACTTCACGTGACTAATGTTTGGCACGACCTTGTCTTTCACTTGATAGCTCTTAAGCTGTGGTCTGCTAACACTAGTAGTGTGAATTACTCCTGAAGATTTAGACATGTGAGGATTAGTATTCTAGAAGCATGAGGCAACTGATGGTGTTCTTGTTTTTGTTGTGGTGGAGGCAATTTAAAACATTCCTGGTTTAAGCAATTTGTGTTTCGAATTCCGCTTGGTTGCTATTATGAGGCAACTCTGTTGATGTGACTGGTTTTAAATAAAACATCGACGGCATTTAGTTTTATTACCGAAACTTATTCGTTTGAAAACTTCTCTTTTCATGAGGAGACGAATTTGTAAGGTATTCGGTTTTCCTAAAAATGTGTTTTGGAAATCGTTGAGCATATTGGTTGTCGCCACAACAGATGGTTTATCAACTGAGTTTCCACAGACTTTCTTTTGTTACCCGAAGAGTTTCTTTACTCATTTATCACATGTTCTTGTCTAGCATTTGTGGCTTTCAAATCTTGTATTTCATTGATATTTGTTTCACGTTCTTTTCGAAATTACATTTGAAGCATTTTCCTTTTGCAAACTGGGTTGTTTTTCAATCTGTTCTTTACAATGTTGTAAAAAAAGTTTCAAGAGAAATTGAGTTTTTTCAAGTTTAGCAAACTTTTTACATATTATATGAACTTCTTTGTTAACAGATTCAGTTTGTTCGAACAGCTTTTGTGCAAGACTTCTCACATTCTTTGAACTTTATGAAGATATAAAGCATATGCAATTCAGTATTAGCATTTTTAAATCAGGACTGAGAATGCAAATACGATCATAGTAACATCTTTAGACACACACTTTCAGAGTAGTAAGAATCATTTGTTTGGAAAATCAGGCCTTTTTTGGATTTTCAAGTTCGTCAAGCTTCCTTTTCAATGGAATTAAACGTTACTCCAAAATCGTTCATTTCAGTCATTTCATTTTTTTAGTTCATGAATAAAAACAATGGATGTCTAGTTTTAGTATTGTTTTTGTATGGAAATGAAGCATTATAAGATTTGATCAAATAACTTCCTTTACTCTTGGCCAGTTAAGAACAGGTGTAGTAGTTTTATTAATCCACGTCTAATAGTTAAGAGTGAAATTAACGTTAGTCTAGATGATGAACGTGTAAGTGGCGTTAAATATTCAGTTCTAGGTTTAGTTTCTTGTTGTCCCTTAGTAGTTTCAGTTCAAAAGGTACCCCCCTCCCTAATATTGTTTCGATTTTTGTTAAGTATACGTAGTTTACAGTTCTTAGTTGGAATGTAATATATAGTAGAATAGTTGGACAGTTGGGTAGACTCAGTATCTTCAGTAGCTAGTTGGGGTTAGGAATTGAATCTACTAGTATGATTAGGACCTCGTTTGTTGACAATTTGTTTAAAATGATTGAAGGTGATTGTATTTCGTATAAAGTAGTCTAATTTTACAATGGATTTAGACAGGGTAGCAAAGCCAATGTTTTTAGCAATGTTTGGTTTTCGTCCTAAAAACGTTTTTCTCCACATTGTCTTCCTAACTTCTTAGCGCGCTTCAACTGATAAAGATCGGCCTTTAGGAGATGGTGTTTTGAAATTTTCATAAAGACTGTTTTGATATGTGTAATTATATGGTTTCACTTTGTCTTTATCCAATTTTGATCTACTCTCCTCTGAAAGAGTGACTATCTCTTCCCCATCAGGGGCAAATCTGTTTGCAGGATCAGAAGTATCATATGGGATCTGATACAAACAGGGCTTATTAGATTGAGCTTGCTTGCAGTACTTTGGATTAGCAAAGGTTGATCTACCATGATACGTTGCGCATTTGGGTGCTAACATGTGAATGGTCTGTATTGACTGATTGCGTTTATAAAGAATTTCATTTAAAAACTTTATCTGTTTCTCCATCTCAATCATCGTGTCAAATGGCTTCTTCCTTCCTTAACCTTTTAAATTCCGAAATGACTTAGTTTTCCTCTTTGAGTGACCTTAAAATTGTGGACTTCATTTAACAGACTCTTTTTGAGTAGCTCATCGTGTTTCTGCTTGACAACTGAAATTTCTGTTGAGGATGTGTTAACTAGAGTAGACATGATGAATGAATAGTTATGAATTATGAAGTCGTGATTAGATTTTGTTGGATTTAACGTGGATATTTTGATTGAAGTTGTGGTTTTGTAAGCAATTCACGTTCACGGATTTTACACGTCTATGTTAAAAACGATACAATGAATTAACGGGATTTTACAGAATCAATAGAAAACCGTGAATGATTTGATGCGGAATCAGCGGCCAAAAATTCCAGAAAAAACTGAAAAATGTCAATAAATCACTGAAAACAAGCTTTTTGGGCCTTGAAAAATCCTTAACCTGCCAAAGGGTGGTTACAGCGTGATCCGTCACGTTTTTTTCTTCGATTTGACAGCTCACGGGCCTTAAACGGAGTTACGGATCAAAAGTTATGGCCGTTTTACTGAAACCCTTTTCGTCACGCAAAATTTCAAAAAAAATTTCGTTCGGTCCAAAA
This sequence comes from Tanacetum coccineum, assembly GCA_026074375.1. Taxonomy (NCBI): domain Eukaryota; kingdom Viridiplantae; phylum Streptophyta; class Magnoliopsida; order Asterales; family Asteraceae; genus Tanacetum; species Tanacetum coccineum. The sequence goes on from BQNB010015477.1 coordinate 52,463, forward strand.
AAAATTTGCTCGTTCGATCCTCTCGTTCGATCCGCTCGTTCGATCGCTCGTTCGATCGCTCGTTCGATCGCTCGTTCGATCGCTCGTTCGATCGCTTGTTCGAGTCCGCTTGTTCGATCGCTTGTTCGAGTCCGCTCGTTCGATCACGCTCGTTCGATCACGCTCGTTCGATCACGCTCGTTCGATCACGCTCGTTCGATCACGTTCGTTCGAACCGCTAGTTCGATCACGCTCGTTCGATCGCTTGTTCGAGTCCGCTCGTTCGATCGCTTGTTCGAGTCCGCTCGTTCGATCGCTTGTTCGAGTTAGATCTCACTTGTTTCGATCGCTGGTTGCGATTTGTCAATCGGTTCGCGATTCCAACGATTTTCACTCGTCACTCGCTCTTTGCGAATTTTCGCTCGTTCGATCCAAACGATTTACCACTCGTTCGATCCTTGCGATAATCTTGTGCAAAGCAATAAGTTCACGGGTAGACAAGACCCTCACAATCACCTTCGATTCTTCAACAAGGTTACTTCAACGTTTAGACATCCCGAAGTTCCGAACACTTCGATTAAGCTTTTGCTTTTCCCTTTCTCTCTAGACGGTGAAGCCCGAGATTGGTTAGACAAGGAACCTCCTAGATCAATTCTCACATGGGACGACCTTGTTGCAAAGTTCATAAATCAATTTTTCCCACCTTCGAAAACAACTTACCTTCGGAATGAAATCACTACTTTTTACCAAAAACCAAACGAAACTTTCAACGAAGCATGGGAACGTTTTAAAGGACTTCTTCGTCAATGTCCTCATCATGGTTTCTCGGAATTACATCAACTTGATACGTTTTACAATTCCTTGAATACCAATGATCAAGATGCCTTAGATTCCGCCGCGGGTGGCAATTTCTTAGACAAGATGCCTCAAGAAGGTTTAGCAATTATTGAAAGCAAGTCAAAAGTTCGTTACTCAAGAAGTCGTGCTAATGATTCAAGAGTGAGTACGGATGCTCCTCTTTCTAATTCTTCACCTTCTAATAATTCTTTTGATATTCAACAATTAGCCGCTTCTCTCGAGGATAAGATGACTATTAAGATGAAACAAATGATGAATGAAATGAAAGCTTTAGTTGTTACTACTCCCGCACCCATCAAAGCGGTTGAGGAAGTATGTGTTACGTGTGGATCGAATCACAATTTTAACCATTGTCCGTTAACTCGAGGTGGAAACGATTTTCCCGTTTTTCATGACAACATCCAACAATTTCAACAAACCGCAGCCGTTGGCAATTTTCTTCAAAGAAACCAACCATCTAATTTAGCAAGTCAAATGAAACCACCGGGTTTCAATCAACCGAATGTTCAAAACAACCAAAACCGTTACCAAGGAACCAATTCCAATTTCAATCAAAACCGTGGAACCAACTTTAATCAAAACCGTCAAAACAATCAAAATCAAGTTTATCAAGCCCCACCATACCAACCACCAACAAATCAACCTTTGGTTAATCAAGCTTTACCTCCCGTTTCACAAATTCAAGGTGTGTCTAAAACGGATTTTGAAAACTACGTCAAGGCAAACGATGCGGTGTTGAAGAATGTTCAAAATCAGGGTCAAAATTTGCAAAATCAAATGGCTAATGTTACGAGTTTGTTGACAAGTCTTTGTGATAATTTCAAAAATTCCGCCTCTACTTCGAATTCAGGAACTCTTCCAAGTCAAACCGTAACTAACCCTCGTCAGCAAATTAATGCTATTACCACAAGGAGCGGTAAGACTTTGGAAGAACCTTCGACTCCTCTTGTTCCTCCTACACCCGATGTTTCTATTCCCCAAAAAGAACCCAAACAAAACCCGGAGACGTCAACGGAAATAGTGCAAAACCAAATTTGGAAAATACCGCACATGTCCCACCTCTGGGGGAATAAGATTCCATTTTCATTGAAATTCCAAAACTAAAAGCAAAGAAAACCGTTAATCTTGATCCTAATTCTCCAAATCCTAATTCGTATCAATCTAAACTTCCATACCCCGAGAGGATGAAAGTGAGAGAGAACGATAAACCAAGTGCTCAACATAGCCGGTTTTTGAAGATGTTCAAACAACTCCGTTTAGAGATTGGATTGAAAGATGCTCTTGTCGAAATGCCAAAGTTCAACAAATGGTTAAGCTCGTTGCTAAGGAACAAAGAGAAGCTCGAGGAGATCGCCATCACAACTGTGAATGCTGAATGTTCCGCTATCATCATGAACAAAGTTCCCGAGAAGCTCGAAGATCCGAGAAAATTTCTTATCCCATGTGCTTTACAAGAACTCAATAGGACTAGTGCTTTAGCCGATTCTGGAGCTAGCATTAACCTTTTACCTCATTCTATCTACAAGAAACTTGGGCTTAAAGCATTGACTCCTACTCGTATGACACTCGAGCTTGCCAATCGTTCGATTACTCACCCGATGGGCATAGCCAAGGATGTTGTAGTTAGAGTTGATGGTTTCACTTTTCTTGCTGATTTTGTGGTGGTTAATTTTGAACCCAACCCAAGAATGCCTATTATTTTAGGAAGACCCTTCCTTCGCACCGCAAAAGCTCTCATTGATTTGTACGAAGAAACTTTGACTTTACGAGTAGGAAAGGAAGAACTTGTTTATTATGCCGATAAATCTGAGAAAAACAAGGAAACGAATTTTGTTCATGCCATTTCTATCATTGATTTTTCAAAAGACGATCCGTTTAGTGGCAGTACCACTAATACTCTTCCTCCTAGTTCTTCTCCGGTGAAGACTAGTGATAATTTAGAGAAGTTCGCCGATGAACTTGCTCCTCTTGATTCGTTACCACCGAGTAATGATGATTCGACTCTTAAGAAGGATTTTCATGAAGTAAATTTTCAAGTTTACTAAAATCGTCTTTTCGAATTCGATGATAATTTCAAATTTAGCAACGTGAATTCTCTCTTTGAAGAGAACGATAAGGATGCCGAGATTAAGTCTTCTTCTTCCTTTACACTTACTTCACCGGAAGAAAGTGAATTTGAAGCTTATCTTGAAAGAGATTCGATTCCACCGGGAATTGATCTTACCCTCCCTCCCACCCTTGAAGTTTCAAGTAGCAATCCTACTTCCCCTACTCTCACCGGAGAGAAGGTTTGTTCATGGAAGACGCCGATGTTTTTCTCGTTGGTCCGATTTGTGTGGAAAATGATGACTCGAATTGCGATAAGGAAAAAGATAATTTGTCTCTTGGCAACTTACTTACATCAAAAACCAAAACTTCTTTCTCGTCCTCAAGAAGTTGAAGAAATCAAAGAAAAAGAAGATGAAGTTTCAAGTGATGTTCCAATCCATACTATTGTCATGCCAATAAGAATCACTTTTGATAATCCGATTGATTTTAATGATCATTTTTCCAAACCAAAGGATTTTAAAAAGGACTTAACCGTTTCATTTGATTCCTCCGAATCAAGTATTTTACCATCTCCTTTGTTAGATTCCGACTCGCCTTTCACTGCGGAGTTGTCGGCTAGTGTTACCTTGAATTCTCTCGGAAACGAGGACAAAGTATTCAAACCAGGTATACTAGTTAATCATGCCATTCATGATAAAATTTTTGTTACATTGGAGGAGAGTTTAGAGAACATTTCCTCCGGGACTCTTTTAGTTTTCAAAGAACCGTCATTTCTTCTGCCTCCGCCAGAACCACCAGATAAATGTTTGAATTTTGAGCCCATTTTGGTTATGAAGAATGTTGTGCTTAATGAAGCTTTCTACCAAAGCAATGTTGAAGATGTCAATTCCTTCACAATTATCATTTGGATTTTTCTTCCATATTTCCCTTACACCAAGGAATCACCTTTGATTTTCTCCTTTAGGAGTGAAAATTTTGTTTTTGACCCCGACATCATCACGTTTCATAAGCCAGTGGTATGTTCAATGAAAGTTTTCTATTTGCTCTCCCTAAGGACAAATTAATTCAGGGATCAAGTCGAGCTTGCGACTCGGTGACCAAAAATAAGCCGCTTCGTGGGAGTTCACCACATGCTTATCCTTTCTATTTTCTTTCTATTATCTAATGTGTTGTGTTGAGAGAGGCTTGTACTTTTTCCGATTTCTCGATGTTTTTTGCTTGTTTGTTGTGATTTTTGTAGGATCGACCCAACAAATTCTTTGAAGCCTCTCGTGTTCGGTTGATTTGTTTCCCGTTCTACTCGAGCTTTTCATCCTTTGTGTGAAATTAGTTTGGGGAGATCCGACATTCTTTCATCTTTTGCTTCCCGAATTGGGCACCAGACGCTTTTGAAATCATGTATGTGTGATCAAGTGATTATGCAATAGGTTGCGGTTCTAGGGAAAAAGGATTGAGAATCAATTTAGACCAATACATTTATGCAAGTAGACATGACCAAGCAGAAACAAACTACACAACACGGAAAAAGAGATGCTTGCCAGTTGTTACGCTTTTGAGAAGTATTCGAATCATAACTAATCATGAACAAAGTGTTGTTTACACGGACCACTCTGCATTGAAATACCTCTTCAACAAGAAAGACGCCAAAGCAAGATTGCTTAGAGGTCTTACTTCTTTCTCCAAGAATTCGATTTTTCAGTAATTGATACAAAGGAGCTGAAAAACTATGCACCGATCACCTCTTCTCGTCTTGAAACCCTATGAAGATGTTTTGATCCTAAGGAGATTATGAAACCAAGTCCTCTAGAAACATTGAACATGGGGACTTCTCATGATTATCAAAGACCCATGGTTGCCGATATATCAAATAATTACCAACTCGTTGGAATTTTCTTATCAAAGGAATGTCAACTCAACAAAAGAGAAAGTTTTTCAAGGATATAAAGCATTACTTTTGGGATGATCCCTATCTCTTTCGTACATGTGCAGATCAAATCATCCGTAGATGTGTATTTGGCCAAGAAGCTCTTGAAATTCTCAAGGCTTTGTTCATTAATGACCCACCGGGGGTCATCCATAGTTCCTAACATCACTGCTCGGAAAGTATTTGATGCCGGTTTCTTTTGGCCGACGATTTATAAGGATGCTTACGAATTGATCAAATCTTGTGATGCATGTCAAAGACAAGGCAAGCTTTCACATCGAGATGAGATGCCTCAAAATGCTATCCAAGTTTGTGAAATTTTCGATATATGGGGTATTGATTTTATGGGACCTTTTCCGTCGTCTAGAGGAAACAAATATATTTTAGTAGCCGTCGATTATCTTTCCAAATGGGTTGAAGCCAAGGCGCTCCCCACCAACGATGCTAGAGTAGTTGTCAAGTTTTTAAAATCCCTTTTCTCCCGATTTGGTGCACCTAGAGCTATCATAAGCGATCGTGGGACCCATTTCTGTAATGACAAATTTGATAAAGTTATGTCTAAATATGGTGTCACACATCGTCTTTCTACCGCTTACCACCCTCAGACTAGTGGTCAAGTCGAGGTGACGAATCGTGGTCTCAAAAGAATCTTAGAGAGGACGGTAGGAGAAAACCGTGCCTCATGGTCAGACAAGTTAGACGATGCATTATGGGCATTCCGAACCGCTTACAAGACTCCAATTGGATGCACTCCCTACAAGTTAGTCTATGGAAAAGCGTGTCACTTACCCGTCGAATTAGAACACAAGGCATATTGGGCTCTTAAGCATGCCAACTTCGATCTCAAGACCGCGGGTGATCATCGAAAGCTTCAACTCAATGAACTTAGCGAGCTTCATGATCAAGCTTATGAGAATTCGCTAATCTACAAGGAGAAGACAAAGAAACTTCACGATTCCAAGATAAAGAACCGAATCTTCAATGTTGGTGATCATGTCTTGCTTTTCAACTCCCGATTAAAGATTTTCTCCGGAAAACTCAAGTCCCGATGGTCCGGTCCTTTCACAGTTATCAAAGTTTATCCTTATGGCACTGCCAAGTTGTCTCATGCCGACGGTTCGAATTTCAAAGTCAATTGTCATCGTTTGAAGCACTACTACGGAGGAGATACACCACCATTGGTTATCCCGGATCTCCAAACTTTCCCTAAGGACAACTAAATTCAGGGATCGAGTTGAGCTTGCGACTCGGTGACCAAAGACAAGCCGCTTCGTGGGAGTTCACCCCATGCTTATCCTTTCTATTTTCTTTCTATTTTCTTCAATAATGTGTTGTGTTGAGAAAGGCTTGTACTCTTTCCGATTTCTCGATGTTTGTTGTTTGTTTTTTTTTGTGCATTTTTGTAGGATCGAACCAACAAATTCTTTGAAGCCTCTCGTGTTCGATTGATTTGTCCCGTTCTACTCGAGCTTCTCATCCTTTGTGTGAAATTAGTTTGGGGAGATCCGATATCCTTTCATCTTATCGATTCACGTTTATCTTTGCATAATTCATAAACGGCTTAGATTTACGTAGAGACCTGACTTTAAGCATTGAGGACAATGTTTCGTTTTAGTTTGGGGAAGGGAATCTATCGATTTGATATTACCTGCTTATTGTTTTGTTCTCACGTATCCATTTTCCCATAAAAATAGCAAAAATTTTAAATTTTTAAGATCTTATTTGAAGGAAAAAATTAAAAAAATAAATAAATAAGTGTTAAGACACGAATGTAGGTTTTCCATTGGTAAGAATAAGAAGTATTTTTTGACCCGATCGAACGTGTAGAGTTCTAGCTTTCTCCCTAACCAATTACGATGAATAGGTTTGTGCTAGTTCAATGTAACTTTAAACATGCTAAGAACTTGAATCATTAGTACATAATGGCTTGTGCTAATCTCAAGTAGATTTTAAATATGCCAAGTTGGATTTTATATAGGCTAAGTATTTGCGAATTTCTTTATTAGAGATTTTAAATTGCAAAAAAAAATAAGAGAATGATAGTGGTTAGAATACGAATTAGGAAGCTAAACAAAGTTTATTTGGAACTTAAAGGTTTATAAAATAACTGTGGTTTTTCCTTCCCCGAAGTTCTTTAAATGATTAATTATACGTTTTCTCTTAATTTTTACGAAATTCGAGTTTAACTCTAAAAGTCTAATCACATATTCAGAAAAAGATTTATTGATGATGAAGTCAAACATCATCGGTAAATAAGAATTTTATTTCAAGTTTATACTTTGGTTTTCTAAAACGAAATTTTTATCTTATTTGCAAAGAATAATTGTTTAAATTATTAATTAATCATTGTTAAAAAAAATAAATAAATAAAATGTAGTTTGAGATAAAAAGGATGCGATTTATAATCCTTAGTGTTAATAATTAATATACCAAACTCCAACGTAATAAAGGACATGGGCATTTGTCCCGGTTCCCTCCCGATTGACATCGAAAGAAAAGGGTGGAGATGTATATTTAGGGTTGGTATCATAATAAGTACACGAGCTCTTGTCGGAGGCGTGGCCGATGTGTCGTCGAAAGAAAAGTGATACCGATTCCTAGCCTAATAAAAAGTAAATAGAAATAATAATGTTGCCAAAGTTAGAAAATAAATAGTAAAGAGTTCATTTTCAAAAAACCAATTTATTGCATTTGAAACCAAGGTTTGCAAAAGTTCTACAAGGCATTTTCAACGGAAGTTCAATGCGTAATCGATTATATTCTCCGGATTTTGTGTCAAAAGCCTTAGCACTACCCGATGACGGTGGGATTGCTAGAGAAGAAAGTCATTCATGGACAAGTGAACAACGATTCTATAGCTAAAGTTAAGGTTTGTTGTTTGCGTTTGAGATATAACTAGCTAAGTGAATAACATAATTATGCCCAAAAGGCCCATGTGTAAAAGCTTGGTCGGATTTCATCGTATCTAAATATGTGGATTTAATGGTTTAAATTAATTTGAACACACACACCTAAATATATGATTTATGTCGGGAAGAGGAATTCACAAGTTGTAATTATAAGTAGTCTTAGCATCTTAGCTCGTAATCAACGGTGATCTTATTTTTAAGCTTAGCATGGGAAAAGTGAAAAATCGGGGATGTAGGTAAGTTATCTTTTAACACCTTAATTGTGCTTTTTGTTCTATGATCCTAAAAGTTACCAATGAGGTAATGAAAACAATACATTATGTCAACACAAATAAGTTGTAGTTAGGTAGTTAATTATCAAGAAAAATCATAAAAAGAAAAAAAAAGATTTGAAAATGGGAATTCGGGTGTTTTATAGCTTGTGATCTCTTAGCTCTCTCAACAAAATTCTTTGCTACTTTTCAAAGGTTTAGTTTGGGGGGGGGGAAAGTTTCGAGTATTTGTTAAATGGCATTGTGATAATATGCGTGATGAGCAGACGCAAATCGTTTAGTTTGGGGAATTTTGATAAGTGTAAAATACACATATCCGTTAATACCTAAAATAACCCAATTAAACCCAAAACAGACCAAAAATGGCAAAAATGTGCTTGTATTTGTGTTTTGTGTGTGCAGGTACGGATATATCAAAAATCACAAGAAAACAGTCAAAAACGGAAAGCCACGGACTACGAGAATCAAAAAGAGTAACAAAAGAAGCCAAAGAATCAAAGCCGAAGCCAGAAAAGTCAAACCCGCAGTCAAATCCAGTCAACAAAAAGTCAACCAATAAAAGACAAAACCCCAAAAAACATTCCATTTTCACCCTCCAAGTTTTCATCACAAAGTCCGAAATAACGCCCTCACCACTATTGGGCCCTTGGAACCTTAATGGGCCTTAAAAAGTCTTAAAAACCATACCCGGATACCAAAGAGCCCAAAAGCCCATTCTATAAGCCCAATCCTAACCCATTCCCCTTTCAATAAACTCCAGGGACTCATATTGTCATTTCCCAAAGTCATTTTATACTTGAAATTGTATTAACCAAGAGAAGGCCATTGTGCTAAAATGTCCCAAAGTTTAAAACTGATTAACTCGTTACAGTTAAAAACTATGGCGCCCAGACCCATTTTACTTGTTCATAACTTCACTCTCATTTCACTAGCCAGGGTAAAATAAAGGACAAATGGAATTTAGGTTGTTCAAGTAAGTCTATACAAGAGCCACCTAAACAAGATGGTAGGAGTGATTAGTAAAATCAAAGAATCTAAAGCAGCTTCGACTCGAGCATATAGCCACGTCATCAATGGAGAAGCACACATGGAATGTGGGTTTTGGTGCTAAACTACTCACACAACTAACACAATGTCACATCAATAGAATGACACGTTGGCGATCCTCAGATATACACAAAATGATCAAACGGCTCAAAATCATTTGGCAATGATTAGAAGAATCAAGGGCCCGGATTAAAGGCTAGGAGATGGATTTAGGAGACCTAGAAGCTTCACCATGTTGCTATAAATAGCACTCTCATCACACACACATAAAGTTCATGTATCTTTTTCCTTTTCTAGTTTTTAGCCTAGTATAGTTTTTAAGCTTAATGTAATTTTTAATCAGTTGTAACTTCTTTTTAAGGAATGTAATTCAGTTTTTACTAATGAAATTTAGTTTAATTTAGTTATAAACTCTCTTTTCTCTTATTTCATAAGCTTTCTAAAATAGCCAAAGTGTCTCAACAAGCTAATAAGCTCATATAAAGCTCTTTCAGTCTATAAGCTGAAATAGAGCTTATTAAAATTGTCTTAATCATACTTAAATTCAATAGATCAGCTTAAGCTCTATTTACCTTTAGATTTGAATTCATGAGCTTATTTGGAAGAGAGATCAGTACGGGAAGGATCTCTATGGACTTAACTCCTAGCTTATTTATAAGCTAGGAGAGCTTGTAGCTGCCATATTTGGTTCCTCTTGTTTAGCTAGAGGATTTGTAAGTTTCTCTTTAATTTCTTTAAGTTTTTCCTTTCAATAATTGTATATTTACTTTCTATGCTTAAATCTTTTTATTTGCTTATAATGGTTGCTTATTTGTTCTTATATATCTTTAATTTTGCTTATTAGATTAGTTAGATTATCTGTTTTTGATTAAGTAGTTAAAAAATCTTAAGTTTTCATTTCTGTCATCATTAATCTATAAAAAAACCAAAAATAGTAGGAAGTAGTGTAAATCTTAGATTGCTTGCTTATTCAGTTGTTAGTTATTGTTTAATAGATTAGTTAAAAGTTGTTTTTCATCTCGTAATCCAGTTTTAATAAGTAGATCTTAGTTTTAAAAGCTTTTTCAAAACTGTCATGAACTTAAAGGGGTGTATGGCATAGGCTGGTTTGACCTGCAAAAGTCAAATTAGGGTGTGCAATTTGTTTGAGTCACTTGTGTTCTCATTTAAAATGAGTAGTAATTCAGACTTTATAAGTTAGTTTTCAATAATTAAAAAGTTTGAGCTTAATTTCCCTCTCTCAGCACGAGGGCACTTTTTAGCTTAAATTAGGATTGCTTATAGTTGTTCTAGGATCTCTAGGCTTTGTTTGTGCTTGTTTGTTGTTCATACACACTTGATAGAGTGTGTCTAGTGCAGCTTTAGCTCTTAGAATTTCCTGCATTTTAGTCTTTGTGGCATTACCAAGTGCATTAGTAGGAACCTTAGTGTTTCTGCTGCCACTTTTTATGTATTCTTAAGCTAGGTAACCTTAGGTCTTAGCTATTCAAATTAAGGTAGGATATAGTTTAGATGTATCTTAATATAGATTAGGAATTATTTTTAGGTTTATTGCCTATTTCATTGCTTAATTTTGCTGTCAAAAGTCACTCAAAAAGCTAAAAAGCCAAAAGCAGTAGGTTAGAACACTAGTTTCTTTAAATTTGAATCCTAGCTTAAGGTAGTTGACTTTATTGCTTAAATAGATAGTTAATAAGTTGTTTTTTTAGTTCTCAGAAGCTTATAGCCTAGTTTAGCTTTTTGAGCTTTTTAGCTAATAAGAATTTTGTGCCTTTTTGGTTTATTCCCGAGTTAGCTATCTTGCTTATCAATTTCAGATAGGATTAATAGTCTTTAAGCCTTTTAGTTTTTAAAAATTAGTTAGTGCACATCATGAGCTTTTCAAATCACTTTTCCTTTTTCATTTTGAACTTATTTTGAGCTTTTTATAGCTTATTTAGTAAAAACCCAAGATAAGCCCTCCTCACTGAGGTCAGCTTATTGATAAGCTTTTTATGAGCTTATCTGTGGGATTCAGCCCATATTGCTTTTATTAAAGTTACTCCCCCCAGCTTATTCTACAACTTTGCTCTTTTGAGTTTTTAATAATAAGCACTTTTAAATTACTCAACCTAATTTAGGCCTTAATGGACTTATTTTGAAATTGGGCTAGACTTTCAGGGTAGGTTTTGTAACTTTTCAATTTCAATTATTTTTCTGTTAGCCCCTCCGTTAGCTAGTTAGTTTCTCAGTTAGTTCTTTTCTCTTTGCACCATTAGTCCTTAGTTAAGTATTAATTAGTTTAATTAAGTTTTTAAATAGTAATTAGGGTTTAGTTTTTAATAAGTTTAATTAAAGTTTTATAAAAAGTGAAAAATTAGGGCTTTTATTTTTATAAAATTTCTGCACATTTTCTTTATTTAGTGTAATTTTTATAAAATTTTTAGGATTTTATTTTTAATAGTTTTATTATTTTTATAGTTTTTAATTAGTTTAAATTTTAGAAAAATCATATCTTTTAATCTAAAAAGCCAAAAATAGTAATTCCTTTTTCTAAAATTTTCTTTTTACTTATTTTACTTAGGAAAAATATAATTTCAATTATTTTCTATTTTTTTTATTTTTAGGATTTAATTAGAATTAAATAGTTTTTAATTGATAAAAAATTCAAAAATAATCTAAAAAATATTTTTAATTTTCTTAAAATTTTCTTTTATCCTAATCTATGTGTAGAAAATTAGTTTGCATTTTTAGGGTTTAATTTTAGTTACTTGCTTATTAGTCGTGTTTTATTATTTTACCGTATTTGTTTAATTGTTTAAATTGCTTTTATTTAGTAGATATAGATTATCAAAAATATCTTTGCTTCATTCAAATCAGAATCCAAGCTTAAACGAGGTTTCAATTTCACTAGTCGTTGGGGAAACGACCCGGGTGATCATATTTACCCGGTTAAATATACGTATTATATATTATATTATATATATTTTTAAGAGTGAATTTTCCTTAGGGAATTTTCTTAATTGCTCTTAAGGTTATATTAGTATATATTTTATAGTGTATTAAAACTACTATCACAAATATATCCCTCTTATTTAGATTTCGTCCCTGAAATCTCATTGACTTAACGCTTGCGATCATTTACAAAATTTTCTACTTCATTAAACAACGCTTTATATGACTTAAAGTCATTTACCGAACAATCTCAGATACTAACATGTATTGTTTAGAATTTTCTTAATTTTCATAAAATTACTTATCTCAAAAGTCGGAAATCCCTTACCAATTTCTAACAAGTACCATCTAAATGGCACTAATAATTCCAACTCTATCATTTCTTAGGCAACTTTCTTTTAAATTTTCAGAATTACCTACCTGCTTATCTTCTCAACTTAATACACGAACTTCATTCTCGACATATAACTTAAGTTTTAACGCATAACCTTAATGCCATTAAAACCTTCCATTCACGTCTACTCTCATTTTTTACGACATCTAACTCAGTTTAGTTCTCATTTTTATTTATTTACCCGTACTCATGCCATGTCGGATACACATAAGCCTACTCATTTACAATTCGTTATTTACATAAAAAGGCATCCCAATCTATGTAAATAAGGAATTATAAATTCATGGTTTGGTGAATTAGAATTTCTTTATTTAAATGAAGAGGCATCCCAATATATTTAAATAAGGAGATTATAAATCATCCTACTTATACATTTCTGACACAACACTCATACTCATGTATACTTTCATTACTTTTTGTTAACATAAAATATTCACTAACTAGTAACGATCTAGAGGTCGGGGAGGAAAGAAAAGGAATCGAGCCATATTATTAAGATAGAGAGAAAAGGATAGAGAGGGGAAGATGTGTATGTTTTCTAGAGAGAGAAACACACACACTTTTTGTTACAAATGATTTTCTCACCCTCCTATGGAAGTATAGGAGGGTATATATGATCCTAGATATGCCTACTATCATCTAATGACACTATTAGTCCTTGTGTATCCGACTATATGTAAACTAATGTAATTTCGTATAAGTATTCATATTTTAAGGCTAACAATCTTCCCCCAATATATAGACATACATAATTACTTACAAAGTTCCTAACAAGTACAAGTACAACAAAAATAACGTCTTCCAAAGCTCTTCTAATGCTGAAGATGTCTTCTGCGTCCTTTGGTCTTGATACTTTTACTCCAGCTTGGGTCTTTAGTGTCTTCACTTGTTCAGGAACCATTGTAGTATGCATGAGTTGGATTAACTTTCCCCTAATCCATGCAGCATGTCTTGAAAAGATTTATTTATAGACTCATTTTTGGCAAAGTTTCTGAATCAACTTCCCCTCAAACCAACATCCCTATCTTGAGCAGATTCTGAAACTTTTATGTATCTTAAACAATCTTCTATATTTTTCTTTAACATACACAGCAGAATATTTGTAGAAGAAGAAGTAGACCACATCAAATACTACTGCTACTTGTCATTTGGTCTTGGTGATTATCCATTTGGGGATACTTGTAAGAAATCAGCAACAATTCTTCTTACGTATGCAGAATACTTCACCCCTAACCATACTAAGTGAAGTAGAATACACTACTCCCCCTGGAAGTTGCGCAAAGTACACATTGCATGAATCTTCCAAACCAATAGTTTATATGCCTATACCCTTCTTTATTGACCCGAAAAACCACACCTCATACATGATTTTTCCCTATGATGGTTGCAAACTCTCAGAATCATCATTGTCGTGTACGTTCATATACTCGAGAAGTTTATGTCATAAGCACAAATCTTGAAAGGTTATGAACGTCATTAAAGAACTTTGAAAAATTTGCTTAGACTGTAAAGTACCATTGTCGTTGAATAGCACAATAATATCCCGTGAGAATTGCTTATTACATCTCAACCTTTTAAACTATTTGGCTAACTTACCAACCTCGTATTCTGTCGGCTATTACTGATGACCACTAAAGGAGACAACCCGATATTCCAAACTTGAAACTGAAGTCCCTAAATTTGTTACTTAGGCTTGTACTATTGTTGATTGAAGAATGGTGCAGAAGCAAATTTCTAAGTACCCTATACCCCGATCACAAAGTATAAGAAGTACAACACCTCTTGAAACTATCCACATCTGCAACTACGTGTGACACTGACTACTACAATGTAACTCCTTTAAGTGATAGCTAACCAGGTCTTCAACCAACCACCCTGACTACTGGAAACTAGATAATCCAAGTCTCAATCATAAGCTTTATAAGTTTAAGCAAGTCATCAATCTATAGAGGGGGTTTACAGAAAATAGGTGGAAAGTAGAATGAAGTCTCGATGATGAAATAAGTAGACGCCTTCATGAAATCCCACTTTAACTTCAAATAAGAAATTCCATACAAAAACCCCGTAGTCATCTATCATTAAATACCAATACTAACCGTTTTCACATGTTAGTGAATCTTGTATGTAGGATCATTTTAGCATTAAGTGTTGTGTTTACTTTGGTGTTTTGATGGAAGGTTGTTAAACTAGGAAAAATGTTGTAATGAATTGACGTTAACGGATGAACATTGTCTAGATAACATTTTCATTAAAGTATAATCATGAGATAAAGACTAGTGGTGTAAAAGAATTTAACTTCTAAGGGTAAATGATCAAACCTCAGAATTTTCAAGTCAAACCTCATAAGTTGACTAAGTCAAATCGCATGTGTTGAGGTCAAACTGCATAAGTTGACTAAGTAAAAATGCATAAATTGACTAAGTCAAACTGCATAAATTGACTAAGTCAAACTGCTATTTGATCAAACCTCAGATTATGCTTTTTGATCAAACCTCACTTTTGCCAAATCGCAGATTATGCTTTTTGGTCAAACTGCAGATTATGCTTTTTGATCAAACCTCAACTTTTGGTCAAACCACATGAGTCAAACTACAACTTTTGGTCAAACCGAATAAATATTTTGCCAAACCGCATATGTGTTGTCAAACCGCATCTTTTGTAGCTCAAACTGCATAATTGCTTAACTCAAACTGCATATTTTTATAGGTGCTTAATTAAATAAATACCATATGAATAATAATAAATGCAGCGGATCATGCACCTATCAACGGATCCATAGAGTCATATGATCAATCAAGAGAAAACAAACAATATTTATACCTTTGTAGCGTGATCGATAGAATCAAACAACGACCTTCACTTGTACACGATCTATCCAAGAAATCAAGTGACCAAATTAGATCACCTCTATGAATATCCACACTACACTTCACCGTATACCTCTTGGATGCTAGTCCTCTAAACCCGTAATCTTGTATTAGACTTTGAATGAACAAGAAACAAAGTGATTGATCAAGAAAACAAAAAACTCTTAGTCAATGTTTTATGTTGAGTCGTGGCTTTTATAGAGGAAAATAAGGGAGATATTTTTGGTAAATTGTAATCAAATAAATGAGGAGTTAATCCCATATTTATTGACCAAAATCTTGACCAAATAAAGAGAAGATATCAATCAATTTTTATAACATAAAATTGATCTTATCCCCTCCCAAATCATCTCCATAGGTCGGCCCTATATGGGCTTCAAATGGGCCTCCGATTTGTTTTCCAAGTCCAATAAACTAAGTACATTACTTAGTTATTATAAGACCAATACTTATCCCGAGTTACGTAGTTTATTTATATATCGTGAATACAATAAACAGACTATATACAGTGGCACCTCAGTGTATATGTGTGTGACCACATAGGCTCACATATCTCTATCCGTATATTATTTATTATGACATGAGCATACTCCAATAGCTCCCACTTATGCACGTCATAATAATTAAGTAATAATACAAGCAAAGGTTAGCGTCTAGCAACACGCCAATGCCCCTAGAAACATATGAGGATTGTTTCTTAAACATCGTATCTTAAATGGTTTAGATATCAATCATCCTTTTGTTACAGATACTATGTTAACCATTAGACACGGATCATGATTCATTCTAATGCTTAACGATTCTGTTTCTCGATATAGACATTGAACTAGATTACCAAATTAATCAAGTATCATCTTAATTACATTTGGGTACGGCCACACATACATCTGTTCAAATCATCAAGGGGCCCAGTAGTATCTAAATCCAACACATGTGTAGGGACAAATCCTATTTTGACTACACGTGTTCATTATGTGTTTCACATCCCTCCTGAAAATAGCCTATATAGCAGCCTTGTTCAGGTCAGCGCTGAACCATATCTAAGATTGACATTCCACACACACAAAACCTACTTGCATCTCAAGTCTAAGGACGAGAGACATAGCCACTTGCGAGATTCACTATTGACGCTAATCCATGTAGTGATTTCTTGTAGGTTGGGTCAGTCCAATGTTCATCTAGTGAACAACATATGAGTTTGGCGGTATCATCCATTAATATTCATACTATATGAATATGACCAAAACGCTCATATTTGCCTTATTTCAATGATACTTCCGTATCATTAACTGATAATGGACGATTTAGAATAAATAAATTATTCATATATTTAAACATGCAAATATAGAACACAGTTGTATAAATGAAGACGATCATACCAGGTATATCAATTCATTGTTTAATACAACTGCTTAACGTTTCATTATCCAAATACTAAAAACAGATATACATGAGACTACTTGTGGGTCAAAGTCCAATGTTCCTAGCATGATTAACATGTTTGGTACAAGACATTGACTTTGTAAAAGTACCAACTAAGTAGTCATCTGAGTGAACTTTGAGAATACTTGTTTCAAAACTCACAAGTAGTAAAGGTTTTGAATAATACGATGATTGTCATTTTGTATATGTGCATTCAAGTGCTAATACAATAATACTAGCATCGCCACAATACATTACATAGGTTGTTTGAAGCAAGTAAAACCAACTATTTAAGATATTCTTCTTAACAGCTTCCCAAACTATGAAGTATTCTTATTCTTTAATGAATAGTGCAACAATGCTTTCAATCAAATCATTTATGATGAAATCCTACTATGACTAGGATTGCGAATCATCTCAATCAAAATAAGCATTAGTGTATAAACTCAACACTAATCTCTTTATCTAAAACCCATAAACAATGAACATGTCTTTAGTCCTTTGCATGCCATTTAGAATGTTCTTTTAATAGTAGTCTAATGACTTTAACTTAGTTAATATGGTTGTCAGTTCATCTTGCATTCATGCAAGTGTTACAATTAGTCTAATACATATCATGATATGCATAATGCAACCTTTAGCTAAACTAAACGTTTTCATGCATGTGTTCAATCTCATCAGGTGAGATACAATTTTGAGTCTTGCTCAATGATGTGTCATATTATGTTAGACTTATTAATCACCTATGTTTATCCTAATAAAAATGTGTCCCAAGGTTGTATGTTTTATTTCGTATATCTCTCGATAGAAAGATTATTCTAAACTAAGGATTAAAATCTAGCTTAGGTGAAATATCAATTCTAATATGTTGACAACATATGAGATATAAGAAAGACAAAACATAATGCTCTGACTAGCTTTAAGGTGTACTCAGGAGTTATCTTTGTTTCAATCAAAATCAAATTATTGATTTAAACTTAAGATTCCAGCTCCTAGATGCATGCTCAAATCCATACTTGGATATATTACAGCTTGCACACTTTCTAAAGATTATTTGGATTCATAAACCCTTATGATTACACAACGTCCTTGTAAAGGTAATCATTCAAGAAGGAGTTTTGACATCCAATTTCCATATTTCATATTCATGAAATCAAGTATGGTAATTATTATCTTTATTTATTTAACGCATGCAAGGAAAAGAAGCTTTAATTATAGTCAATCGCTTGAGTATAAGTAAAACCCTTACTACAAGACGCACGTTTGAATGTGTGTACATTTTTATCCATATTAGTCTTCTTTTAGAATAACCAATTTAACCTTTCAGTCTTACCGATTGTTAAAAGATCAATCAAATTCCAAAAAATGATTTTCTTTCATGGACTGCATCTCAACATTCATTATGTCATTCGTTAGTGCATTTAGAAGGTTGTGTAAGAAGAGACTATCTCCAAAAACATATGCTCCCACTTGCTTCTTGTAAGAGGAGACTTTCTCCAAATACGCAGCAAGTCGAGCAACAATAAAATTATTCTTGTTTAGGATGTATAATACATGCTGACAGTTCTTGACTCTAGTTTGTTAATAACATGATTAACGTGATCTCAACAAATTCAAAACTTCAGTTAAGGCTTAATGGGAGTCTTCCCATTCCATAACCTGATGGTGTCTTAGTTACCTTTTGGTTGGAACCATATTGAGTAAACACGTGGCTTACTCAATTTTGTTAACCTTGATAAGATTAGAGGTAGGATAGTTAAAGTTATCAAAACTCGAACAATATCAACAGAGTTTTGAGTTTACACATCAGACATACCATAGCGATGTGCTATTCTATCGTAATGGGATTATGAAACAGTATCACAATTTCTTAGATAACATAATACCCTTTGGCTTACATACTTGCCCATTTGTTCAAACATAATGGCATTAACAGTAATTTCAAGCCAATTGCATGCTATAACCTAGAAGTCTTAGAGAAAGTTAAGGACTTTATGTACATGTCTTAACTAGAAGACATAACACGTTAATTGCTAACATTACTTTGTAAGTCTTGAATAGTTCAATGACTTCATGTACATGTCGTAACAAGAAGACATGGCAAGTCAATTGCTTACTTTATAAGTCTTTGAATAATTCAAGGTACTTATGTTTATGTCCTTACAAGAAGACACAAGCATATTAAATAGACTATTATTGAACACCGACTCTTAGCTTCAACAGTCTTTTCAAGTTAATTACATACTTCTTATTGATGTCTATACAAGAAGACACAATCATATTGGCTAAACCTTTTAGTGAATATGATGAAGTAGGTATTCATTATTTCTTGACACTAGTTCTAAGTAGGGAGATATACATCGAGGTGTATAAGTCCTAGTAGAATATTAGCTTTCTTACCATACAGTTAAGAAAAACCATTAGTCATATTGTTATGTGTTGTACCATGCACACAATTAAGATTTCTTCCACTTGTGCACGACACAACATCAAGCATTTATACAAACAAATGAGCATATTATGAGTCAGGTTACGATCCTGAGACTAGTGGGTTATGAGCCCACCACGCTTCAGTTTGTTTAAATGAATAATATGACAATGTCATAGATATGATATGATTTAAGTCAAACTAAAATCACATTTGCATTACAAGTATATATAGAACTTTATTGTTTAATAAGCAATCATGCATAAATATTGTATAGATAACATTTCAGGTAGCGACATCAGAAAAGTGACAAGTTATTTAATAGAATACTATGCAATGATTCTTATAAAACTATGATGCTTCATATGTGAAAAGTAATGTATTATTTCAAGACCAACTATAAATAAAATGAGTTACTTACAAGGTGATAAGCTCATAGCTCCTACTGAACTTAGACAACATTACATGTGCGTCTATATGAGTAGTAAAATGCATTGCTCCTACTGGATAAGACAACATTAAATGTGTGTATATACCAATAAAGTGCAAGTAGCAATTTATTTACTTTTCTACTCTTTGAATATCTGCACATTATCACTAATGTGAGCCTTCCGGACTAGTAAGCATGTACTTAGATATTCAAGGAAGTGCATCAAATTCTACTATATATATATGATGGACTAGCCATCAATGCCATTCTTTAACTTGAAAGTTTTGTGTAACACCCCCAAAATGGGTCGCAGCAGAATAAGGATTCGGGAGCGTTACTTCATAATAACATTGCACAAGACATGAGAGAACAACTACTAAACGTGTCGTTTGAAAATGATACATTGGATTTAATAAATTATTGTTACAAAAGCTCAATGGCTAAACTTGTTCATTCTTGAAAATGCAAAGATTTTTCTACATTGCAAATATCCCCAAAATGTGATGCACGTAAATCTTTATAGAAATGACTCCACAATGTAGACCACCAATGTATCCTTGTTTCTTGAACCTTATTAACCTGAGAAAAACATGCTTAAAATGGTCAACATAAAGTTGGTGAATTTATAGGTTTATATATGTATAAATCCGGACCGTAAGATTTCCCCGTGATAAATATCACAAAATGCCATTACGTTTCCCTAAGCTCATGATGTAGGTCCTTATAAACAGGATCTCAATGAGCCTTGAATGACTTATAGTCCTTTGAATAAATCCAAAGATACTATGAGAGACAATAACTGTGAATACAAATATTGACGCGGAATATCAATATCTATACCAAGATGAACACAAGAACAAATATCAAACTTGCTATTACTATTACTATTTGATTGTAAACTCTCAATCAACTCATATGTTTACAATACTATTCTATGTTCCTTTTATCGACTTAAGGAACCCTAAACGCGTTAAGAGATAATGCTTATCTCTTCCTAGATTAACGCTAAGTGATAACTATTACAACAGACTTAACTGTCTGGTCAAACAGTATTAACTTTAATACTGTCAGACTTAAGTTAATGCTAGCAGACTTAACTTGCTCTACCAGACTTAACTTCTATACTAACAGTATTAAGTCTGTTTACAATATTTTCCTAACAATCCTCCCCTAACTTGATCTTCATTCATGAACTTCAAGTTGCTTTGTACTTTGGCTT
>BQNB010015478.1:13216-73191 GCA_026074375.1 Tanacetum coccineum
TGATACCTATCAATAAAATAGGAGATTACAAGTAGAGCCAAACGATTTTCCATTTGACTGTCCTAAAACACTTGCAAATTTCCTCATCTGGTTCCAGTTTCAGCTTGTATTTTTCTTATTACCTAGACTTAAAGGTTTTTATTTGTTTTCATTTAATAAGCAGATTGTGTGAAATCACATCAGCAGTTATTTACACAGGTAGTATTTATTATTGTTGATCATCAATTTTAAAATTTCGAAAATTGAACTTTTGGCAAAACCGCCAAAAGTCTCTCATTTGTAACTTCTAAGAACTATTATGATGACCATCATCAGAAAAGTTGATTTTCTGACAACTCCAACCAGACCTCCGCATGCCCGGTTGGCCGATTAAGAATGTGGTCCAACCAACTGAACCGGCCCCAACAAAACAAATATTTTGATATATCAGGTATTCAGATCAATCCTTAAATCGAGCGGGGTTCAAACCAGGGATACATTCACATGCCTCCATCTTTAAAATCAACTGGAACTACATTTCGGAGGATAGAAAAACGGTCTTTTGTAACCTTAGTTATCAAACAATAAAATGAATAGAGGAGCCACGTAGAGCTGAGTATAAGATTCAAGTTCAGTCCACTGAGAATATTATACAATATAAGCTGAACTTGGGAAACTTCATAGCTTCGCTCCACATATCATCACTTTTTGTGTAGTGGTGTGTTTTTTATAATGTGTTATTTGCTTCTGCCACGCATCACTTCAACAATTAGCCAATTTGGGTTAATAATTCCAAACAGGAGATACAAATGATGGTTGATGATATGAACCGAGTGCCAACACGGCATGGGAATCTGATGGTGCCCGAGTCCCCTGCTCAAAGTCAGAATTACGCCCAAACTGCAGCCTTGGTGGTTAAGTTGAGTTAATATCCTATTAAAAATCATTAATTAGTTCACCATAGATACATCATTCTCTCATGTACTAAAAAACATTTAACTCAAATTTGCGGGGCGACTATTCCCCAGGGGTCGTGGACGTAGCAAAGCTATCCTAAATGATCTAACCAGCAAAATTCTTTGTGGTCACTTACTCTTACTACAAGTTATTGTGCATATGTGTTTGTTTGGATCGCTTATCTTAAGGTTATCTGTGTTCACAAATAGCTCAAAATTTGTAACTTATGGTGATTTGGCTTGTTCCTCATTGTTTTGTTTTGGCTTATATAGCCGGCTCATGGCTTATTTAGTTTTGGGCTTATGTTTCATAAGCTCACTTTTTGTGGCTTATTTTGAAACTTTTCGGCTTATATTATATAAGCAGAAAAGTTTCAAAAGCGAGCTGATGAAACATAGACCCAAAACCAAAAAAGCGAAAAGCCGGCTATATAAACCAAAAGAAACACCACCTATGAGCTAGTGTTACGATCCTGCATCGGCTAAGTATGGGATTGGTCGGTGGTTTATAAAGCCTATGTGTCCCCTCCTCCTTTGAGCTAGCTTTTTTGAGTGAGTCATATACATCTAACTTGAATTGTGTGTTAATGTGACCTAGTATGGAATAGCTATTCTGAATATCTGATAACAAAACAAATAAGTATCATAACTAAGTTCACAAACAAGCAAATAAGTAGGTCTATACATTGATGTATGTTTAGTATATAATGAGATATAAGTTGAGCTAATAACAAGTAAAAGTTGAAACCTGAGAATTAAGGGTAGCAGAAGAGGCGGGGGCTGTTAGGACCATGAAATGCTGCAAATCCCATGAAAGATATAAAGAATACGCAGCTGACATAACTAACTGGGGTGCCCCACTGCCGGCTCTTAGCGGTACCGCCGCAACGTACACGTCATTTCCTATCACCGGCAAATTCATACCACCCGTTTTCTTTTCTTCTCAGTGTTTTTTTAATATTATTTTCTTTTTTTATATGACCGGTCTTTTTATTCAGTAAACTAACTTGTGCCTAAAAGGCACTTGTTAAAAAGGGTCCTATTGCATGTCATTTTTATTACTCCCTCCCTATCAAAATTATTGTCTCCCGACAAAAAATAAACCGTTTAAGAAAAAGTGCATTTATTACTGTTTTTTCTCTTTTACTTTTTAACAGAATGACTGTTTTACCCTTAACTAATTAATTAAAGTCTTCTTTAAAGTTTGTAATATTAATTTCAAATAGGGGTAATGTAGTAAACTTAATTAAACATTCATATCTATTTTTAGTAGTGGACAAATAAAATGGGACATCTCTGGACAATAAAAATGAGACGGAAGGAGTAACTAATTAGTGATTGTGAGGTTTGATATGGGGATTATTTAATGAAGGTTGATCATTAAAAAGATAACAAACATTTTTTGAGTCTTTCTTTAACTTGTGTCCATAAAACACAAGTTAGAAAAATCTTTTTTACAAAATAAATAGAGTTTCCTTTTCTTTTAAAATTTGTTGGTAAAAAAAATCATTCTCATCATTTAAGTTTGTCTTTTCACAAGATCTCTTAGTCTACCTTTTAGAGAGCTTAGTGACGAATAACACAGTCACTTCAGCGTTATATCATCTTCCTCTCAATAACACATCAATAACTAAAACACAATTCTTAGCAACAAACCAATAACATATCATTCGTACCCAAATATTGTTTTATTTAAATTAATATAAACACATTTTATTCAAATAAAAATAACATTACAATACATTAAAAGAAAATACGACATTTTGATAAAAAAAATACAATACGTGAAATAAAATACGACATTTCAATAAAAAAAGTACAATATATAAAAAACCTACATTCCGTGCTCTTGTTGTTATAGATGTCGTTGCCAAAGATGATCCACAAGATCATGTCGAAGGGAGGTATGCACGTTTTTGTCCAATAGTTCCTTTCGGTTCTTTCGGCGTGCAGCGCATCTCTCGATCCATGTATGTGGTAGAAAGGCTACGGGACTAACATATATATCGTTATACTCACTGATTTTGAATTTTTGATCTTTAAAGATCATGTTATGCAATATGATGCAACAATACATAATCATACGTATCTTTACCACCATATAAGAATGCGTTGGTTGTGTTATAATCCCCCAACGACCCTGAAGGACATCAAAAGCCCGTTTGACATCTTTTCTTGCACTTTCTTGAGCATGTTTAAAGTTTAAATCAGCTTGGGTTCGGGGAACGGTATAAATTTTGACAAAGGTAAACCAAACGAGATAAATATCGTCTACTAGGTAATATTATCGGTTGTATGTGTTAGCATTCACCGTAAACGGGTACTCGGGAGCTGTATCGTCAATAACCTCGTTAAACAGATTCGAGCGATACAGAACATTTAGGTCGTTATTGGCACCCACTTGAAACGCCCTTGCCCGACATGACCAAAACATAAATTTTTTGTTCAAATACATGACCGGGAATTAATTTATGTTACTCTCATATAAACTGACAAAATTATATTACAAACCAGTCCTTTAAAGTATTTTTAAATGAAACTAGACTCAAATACCTTTCAAATGATATAAGGAACGACTTCTACCTCTTAACGATTGATTTTATACAAAATAAACAAGATACAACAAAAACGGACAAAACTGGTCTAGTGAGCATACGGCTGTATGCTAAATAGCATACGGCCGTATGGTCCCTTCACAGAATCGACCAGAAACATTTTATAGAGCATACGGCTATATGCTAAATAGCATATGGCCGTATGGTCCCTTCACAGAATTGACCAGAAACATTTTATAGAGCATACAGTTGTATGCTAAATAGCATACAGCCGTATGGTCACTGACCTGCTCATTTCTTAATTTTCTGCATTTGTTTAGTTTTCAGTAAACCGACTTATACAACTCCAACTATTATGAAACTTTCCATGACTTATTAAAACATCATAATACATCATTTTCAAAACATTTCTTGCTCTAAACAACTCATTTTTGAACCACTTTCAAAACATCATTATTACTAATTCTCACTGAAGACTAACACAACCCTTTATTCACATACATGACTTGGACTTGACACTTCAAAACAAAATTTGGACATAATTACTTTGACTCGGGGGGTTCAATTATGATTGAGTTCGGCATTTAGCGCATATATTATACACATATTCCAAGTACTTCCAAATCATGAGCTTCCCATCCAAGACATTAATCAAAGCCTTACCATCTTCACTTATGAACCAACAAAACGGTCAACCACTAAACCGTAAGCAAACGCTTAGTAAGTAATATGCAATAACAAGGTATCATAGATAATTCATCATATTAGCATTACATACTTTTCCTAAAAAGTCCAATTGACTAATCACACAAATCACTTGCACACATAACACTTTCCATTCATTCATTTAATCAACTAACAATAATATAAATTCATCTCATGTTATGGTTAGTCCTGAAATACTAGATTAACAAACTCACCTTAGCTCGTTGTCTAACTAGCCTAATTTTAGCATTCCTCCATTCTTTTTAATCCATACCTCCTAACATTTTGCATATCCATATATATAACAAAATATGATAAATTAATATAATAACATGTTATAACCATGTTACTTACCTTAGCTCCATAGCTAATTAACAAGAACATCATCTCCATCATCTCTTGATTCCTAACCAAGAATTATCATAAACCATAAACACTTTATATACTTAACAAATAAAGGGTTTCTATTCATACTTATGACACACCCATTTCGTTATCAACCTCTATATGATCTTATCATGATCATATGACAAAACCCTGGTATAACTCGATTTAAATCATTACCTATCAAAGGGACTTATCCTAAAAACACTATAACATTATTATTTTGCTATAAAATATCATTTAACCAAAACCCCTAATTTTCCTCAAGAACCCTAATTCTTAAATTACCAAATTAACTAAGTTAGATCACCAAACACCTCTTAGATGCATTAAATATCAATTCAACCAAACAACACAAATGGGTATTTAAAAAAAAACCCTAACCCCTAATTCACCAATTAACTCAACATATGATTACTTACTTGTAGGAGGTTATTTCTATGATCTTAACCCTTCAGTTGGAACCTTAATTTTCATCTAGGAATCATTGTATCTTTGTCTTCCATCCTTTTCTTTCTCTCTTTGTCGATGTAGAACCGTGGAGGGGGGTGAATATGGTTTTCTTGACTTCTTCGAAGTTTATAAAACTTCAAGTCTTGAAAGAGCCGAGTGGTGTATTAATCTACTTTGCAAAGTAAACAATAAGTAGATAGAGAGAAGAAGAGACAGCACGATATATACTGGTTCAGGAATGAGGTTTAGTCCTTTCGTACGTCCAGTTACGAATTCACGACACCGATACTATTCCTAGTATAATCCTTATAGTGGACTATAAACCGTATTACAATTTAACTCCACCGACTTTCAACAAAGGTCGGCGCTCACACAGAAGAGTTACTACCTACGGTATTCTGCCCTCAGAATCCACCCCTAAGAACCCGTGATTTGACTTAACCTATAAACTTTAAAAGCCTTCCCCTTGGAAGCTTATCAAACCCCAACTAGATCCCCGATGATCTAGACTTGATCCCACAGATACAAGACTTCCCTTACAACTCGATAATAAAAGATAGTTTGATTTAAGAATTAAATCCCTAACCTAGCCTAGAGACTCAATCTTAATAGAAAGGGTATGAGAAAGAAGACCCTCGACAAAACACACAAGTATGGATTAGGTACTTGTGTGGCTCTTTTGCGAAGATGTGCTCACTTTAATAGAATGATGAGAAGAGAAGATTAGAACACTTTGATGTTTAAACATAGAGGATTAGATGAGACACATGAGAGGAAAGAATGTTTGCAAGAGGTGAGGAATACAAAGGCCAAGTGGGGTATTTATAGGCCAAGGAGCACAAACTGTGTAAAAACAATTTGTGTCTCACGCGCTGCCCACGCGTTAGCGCATGGCCAGTGCGCCAGATTCCCGAAGATAAATTCTTCGGGACTTGGAATTTTAACTACCCGCACGTGTTAAACCTCCAATTGTACTTCATAATATGACCTTTCAATCATTCTTATGCTCAAGGTCAGCCAACTCAAATAGCCATTTGATAAAACCGTTTATGAAGTATTAAAAGCGTTTTTGCTTATTCGATATTGTAAAGAGAGAAAAGAATTATCAGAAAGGGTATTTTGGGTATTCCTCAAAGTGATAACTAGCCTAGTTGGGATCCAACTAAAGATAGAATGGGCTAGTTAGGAACCAAAGGAATATTCTTAGAATATTCTTTACTTGGTGAGAAAGGGGGGAAAGATTTGAAATTTGAATTTCAAATACAATAACACACATATTGAATAAGAGAGGATGAGTTGTGTATGAGTTGTCATGATGTGACATCTAGGATCCTCTTGATCTTATTTGAAATGGAGGGTTAAGATGAGAAGAGTACATTTGGTTTTGTGGAAAGATCAAAGGTAGAGATGGGGTTGTGTTTATTGTGTGAGTGAGAATAATATGTTTCTGAGAGGAGTTGTGTTTGTTTGAGATGAAGAATCAATCTAATGGTTGAGAGTAGAATGAGGGAGTTTGGATTTATGAGGTGGCATGATCAAGGGTAGAGAAGAAAGTGTGTTTGTTGTGTTAGTTTGAAAAATAATCCAAGGGTTGAGAATGGAGGAGTATGTGAGCTTGGATTGGTGACATGCCTTGATCAAGGGTTGAGATGAAGAAGTGTGTGTATGTGTGTAGCTTGAATTGTATGGAGAAGAAGATGAATAGTGGATATGTGGTGGACAATGTTTTGAAAATATATAAAAGATATTGGTTGGGAATGTAGGAGACATAAGGTACAACAAGTACAAGAGAAGTACATTGTGTAAGGGAATGTGAGTTGGCATTGTTGAGGTTTATTTGGAGAAGGTTTATATGAAGGAGGGTGTTTATGCTTGAAGAGTGTTTAGGAAGATTAAGTAAAAGGTTGATGGTGTTTAGGAGAAATCAAAGGATTGATTTGGGTAAATAATCACATTGCCAATAAGAGAGAAAAGAGTGGGCATATGTGATTATGGGATGGTTTAGGAAGAATATGATTAGAGTGTGTGTAGAAGAGATGAAATCACTTGTTGGGTAAGAAGGGTTATCAAGTGATTAGGGAGAATGGGCTGTAAGAGTGTAAAGAGGAAGTAAGGACTTGAATATGTGAGGAATACATGTGAGTTTGTAAAAAATATTTGTATAGGTAAGAAAGTGAGAAAAGTCAAAGTATAATTAACTTCCAAATACCACAAACTCAATTAGTCATTTAGACTTTAATCCATGATAATCAATAATGGATTTGATCACTAATCATCTTGGTGCAAACAAGTGATGACATCAAATAACGTCACTTTTATAGCATCATTTATCCCATGTAAATAACCCATTTTGTATCATTATTTCAAAGAATTGTTACTTAATCATTTGTATTTGAGAATTGCAGTAATTATGGAGTACTTGGTGAAGATTAGCAAAAAGGCACGCATTCTGGAGCTTAAATAAAGACATTTGAAGATTACTGTTCTGACATCCAATACGCCTTATCCATCAAGGAAGATACGGCGTATTTGTGCCTACACTTCACAAAAGACCACGAAGGAAACAAGATCAATACGCCGTATCCAGGGACGACCAATACGCCATATTCAAGCTATGGAAATAATATATTCTGTAAGATATCAAACGTGGTCCCTACTCCAAGAAACCCCCAATACGTCGTATCGAGCCTTTCGATGCGCAGTATTGACCATATTCCAGACCTTATAAATAGAAAACTCAAAAAACGAGTTTTCAGTGTGCTAAATCATATTTTCGATACCTAAACCACAAAAGTCGATTTTCAGAGGAGAAGAAGAGCAGAAGAGGTCTTGCAACGTAATTAATTCCATAGGAAACAACTTGTAATCTCCTATACTCTTGTAATCGTTCAGTTTTTGGTATCATTCGTTAACTCGGTTAGTTTACCTTGGCTAATTACTCTTGTATTGATTATGACGTTTGAAGGCTAATACCTTTGGGTATTAGCCATTATTATGAAGATCTGAATGTTTGGTTTGTTTATCTCGATTGCTTAATTTATCGTTGATTGCTTGTTTATGTTTATCAGTTTATACTTGTTTACATGCTTTTTTATGCGACCTATCATTCAACCGGATCTAGTGATACGGACCAAGTAATCTAGATGCCGGGATGGCTCTCCATATAGTGATTTATACATCTAGACCAATAGGATCACGAATAATAACCTATCTTTGCCCTTAGATTGTGAGCTTAGTTGGACTGACAGGTGACCTTGGGATCAACGAGTACGTTCTTAATTAATTGGTAAAGACTTGGTTAGTGGACTACTAGTGTATGAATTGCCTTTAAGCAGTAAGTGGGTAAAGTCTCTATGAGCTAGGTTTTAACAAGATCACCATTGCTTTAATCCCTAAGATATATTATAATCAGTAAATAAGAATGCTTTATGCGGATACGTTTAATTGTGACAGGATTCTTCATATCTAGGTCTTAGAAAGAAGTACCGCCTAAGTCTTAAGAATGATATGCCGCCTCGAGATAAGTAATCATTGCACTTAATAAACAAACCAACGTTTTGATTGGATTAATAATGGTTAATATAGTTTTCTTATATTTGGCTAGACCGCTCTTTTATCTTCTGTTAATTTGCTTGCGTGTGTTTTAGTGTCTTAAGTTGATTTTAGTCACCACAAAACCCGTGCCAGTCTCTCAGACTGAAAACCCCCTTATCTGTTAGATTTAAAATTAACATAGGTTTAGCATAGGTTTAACATAGAATAGGATTAACTTAGATTAGATAACCAAAATATTAATAAATTAAAAGATTGTTTCTCGCTCTTAGTGATCGACACCCTACTTACCACGAAACTCCCATCTGACCGGGTACACTACCCGTTAAAGTGTTATTTTTGGTAAAGTCAGAAAAATATAAATTTAAAACTTGAAATCATAAATTACAACCACACAACGACACATCAAGTTTTTTGTGCCGCTGCCGGGGAGTGAAAATTTAGTCTTGATTTTTTTTGATATTTTGGTTTTTAACATTAGATTAGTCTAACCCTTAGGATTAGTGTAGTTAAGAATAGTTTATATTCCTGTTTGTTTGCTTATTGTGTTTATGTAATACGGCTATTGTGTTTATGTAATACGGCATATTTAGTTTACTGAATACGACGTATAAGTTATTTGACAGTTTTCTTTCCTAGCAAATTTATTACAGGATGGACAACCCAAACATTACTATGGAAGAATACATCAAGCTTGAAGAAGAAAAAGCTCGTCGGCATGGTAAGGTGTATAACTGGGAAACAGCTAGGTATGGTAAGATCTGGTATGATGAAGTTCACGACCTTAGATCCGTTGAAACCGAATTCCCAGCTATAGTCTTTAATGACGAGTTATCGTCTGAAAAAAACACTCTCTTGTGAACCCACGGTAAGTTCTCTTAACAACAATAAAATTGACTTTAGAATATCGTTTGACAAATCCGACGATGAAGATTACACGGTAATGTTTGACAAAAACTCGTTTTCTTATAAAATAATTTATGTCAATGATTTGAAAACGGATTCAAAAAATGATAATGAAAAAGTCAACGTGCCTTCGTTTCCATCACCCGAGCCAAAGGTTAGTTGTTTTGATGATTTAGACTTCTTTAAAGATTTTGAGAATGAATTTCCAGCCATTGTTTATAATCATGCTCTAACGTCTAAATCAGATCACATAACTGAACCCACTTTAAGCCCTCAACATATCGATGAATTTGATTTGAAAGATGAAACATCATTGTCCAAATATGATGCAGTGGAACAAAACGTTTTGTACTTTAATGATCTATTTACTTTCAACATAATTTATCCTGGTGATCTAAAGTCGGGTAAGGACAATGATGATAATGAAATCGATATAATATAGTCTTCGGGGATCAATAAATTTCTGGAAGCAAGTCACGATAAAATTAATAAATTTTTCAATGTGGAAAGTTTTATCATGGAATTAAAGGTTAATATCGTAACTTGGAATTATCTTGTCAACGGGATGCTATTAAATCTTATTAAGAATTTGTATGTGCCGTTTTTGCATTCCGTTCGACCCTAAACGGTATTATAAGGATGGTGTTTGCATAAGAATGTCGTGGAGGCCAATGTACGTTTTCTTTACTTTGTTAAATTTAGGGAAAATTGGTCTCCAAGAACGGATACGGCGTATTAGGTAAACACCTATACGACGTATCCACTGTTTTTAACTTATGTAGACTTAGTCAACGAAATTCGCCCAATACGGCGTATTGAACCACATCTAATACGGCGTATCCAGTCTGAGTATATAGACTCAATTGATACGCCGGATTGAGTTTTACTCACACTTTTTCACTCTCACACAAAAATTTTAACCGCGAAAAAAATTCTTGGAGACTCCAATCCCTTCCCTCTGTGTTTATATCTCTCTCGATTTATCACCACAAGGTAAGGAACCCGAATTCATCCCTATTTCCATTTCGTTTTTTGTTTCGATTAGGGTTAGGGTTTGGTTTTGAGGATTAGATGTTATGCCGTAAGAACCCCTTGATTATGTTTCCTCTTACTCTCTTAGAGTTGTAATGAGAGTATTATTGGTTTGGTGTGATGGGTCAAAATGGGTAGAAATGGAAACCCCTTTTCGTTTTTAAAGTGCAGAGCAATACGGCGTATCCACTAAAATGGATACGATATATTGACTCAAATTCACCCAATTTTAAAAACATCAATACGACGTATTCAACAAAATGAATACGGAGTATTGATCAGATAAAGATCTTGCATTTTAAATCTCATACGCCGTATTGACTTATACCTATACGGCTATAACAACCCACAATTTTCCTCTATGTAATTTCCATTTATTAAATTAGATGCAACCATTTTCACGTGAATATTTTCGCTTTATTCCACTCATTATGCAATGTAACTTGCATTTCAAAAGTAAACGTGCTCACGCAACCTACCAATGCCAATTCCATCAACGTTTATGTCAAGTAAACGTTATATCAAAACGGACTTTAAACGTTAAACGTTTATATCAAAACCCTAACTATATGTAATGTTTACATATAAAACAAATGTACAAGCTTATAAGGCTTGTGTACAAATTATCAATGCATAACTTTTGATAATCTTTTCCCTCCAAAATCAATGTACATCTTATTTGAGCTCAATGTACAAGCCAATAAAGCATAAAATTCAAACTAGCTCATTTCCCTCTAAAAATCTTAAGGATTTTGTACCACCTCTTTAGTACTAATTACAAGCACTCAATACACAATATTTAAACACTTTTCCCTCTCTAATCTCAGCTCCTACACTAACCCTAAAACCTAAAACCCTAATCCTAAACCAGAAAACCCTAGCAAACCCGTTACACCCTTAAACTAGTTCATAGTTTTCAGTGTAACATTCCGTATTTTCAGGTCATTTACAATACTATTTAATTTCACTATTTATTTTTTTTCTCGTACGCATTCACTTTTAATTTTAATCGTTAAGCTAAATCGCGTAGACTGAAAATGATCATACAATGTAAACGGGCATTAAACAATTAAATGTTTACATCAAGCAAGTGTTATATGATTATTATGAGGATAATTAATAACTTTGTTCATCTTATTTTTATTGGTTACGTAAAATGCTTACGTTTCGTAATAAAATACGTTTAGGCATACCCGAAAGTTCTAAAACCTAACTACGCCTAAACGAATACCCACGATTATACCCAATACTCAAAATAATCAAAAATTACATCATATACATATATATATGTATATATTATCGACTTCGAAAGTAACCCCTTCTAGTCGTTTCCCGGGTCGTTTTTTTTTTGACGAGGCGTGAATTAAACTTCGTGTTGAAGTTTGTAATTGGGTTTTTGAATATTTTAAAGATTTTTGGTTTGTTTTTCTAATTCTACCAACAAAATTTAAAAGCATATAAAGTAAATTAAACACTTAAGGCAATTATGATTCTAAATTAAAAACGTTAACGGTAATAAAGGAAACGCGATAAATTAAGCAACTAAATCAGATTTTAATCCTAATAATAATGGTAAAAATAAACATGGTAATTACAACTATCATGATAAAAATAAAAAAGCTAAGAGAACAAAGATAACCAAATTAAAGAAAAGATGTAAGTTGTCAAGATGAGATGAGACCCGCTCCATAAACCACGAGCCAAATCAAACCGATAAACCAAATCATATATGCCACTATTCCTAATTAAATCAAAAAATGGGAAAAGGACAAAACTCCAAATTGCGGCTCTATTGTCCAAAAATTATCCTATTGATTCGAAATTGAAAGGCAGAAATGAAATATATAGATAAAGGTCAGAATTGTCGTTGGTTTATAAATTTGCCCATGCTTTTCGTATGAACTCTTTCTCAAAAAAATCGCATACAACGACATACCTTTATCACAATAGTATAAAGGTATATTTGCCTATATTGCATGTTCCGTATTAAGAATGAAATAAATCGATTTCTTTTTTTTTCCGCAAAGTTAAACAAACGATGATAGTTAATAAAAGAAACGACAACGATCTTTTATAAAAGTTGATGGAATAAAAGAAAAGAGCTCATAAAATAAAGATGCCAAAATATTTGGAAAGCTTAGAAAATAACTAAATAAAAACACTTACTGGAATATAAATTAAACTTTCAATCTAATAAACCCATATGATTGCTTGCTTCCAAATCACTTGATTACATAAAAGTTCTTATTGAATAATCTTGAGAGTACAATGCTTGGAAAGGTAAATTGCTAATGTAAAAAGCTTGAAAAGAGAGTTAAAGAATACAATGTAGTAAAGTAAAATTGCTGGAAAAGAAAGATATGGGATGTCTTCTTTGAATGAAATCCTCTCTATCTATAAGGAAGTCTTGTGCATTATGTGAGGTAAAATTGTCAATCATCTTTAAAACCTTCTAAAATTGCTTATGGAAAAGCAATAATCACCATTAAAACGTGTATTGAATGCCTTGACTTTCCCATTCAACTAGAAACTGCAAATTAATTGCTTTGACCTTGACCAATAAATGCGCCATTTTTGGCTCAAATTTTATTATATTTCGAATGAAGGTGAAGCGGGAAACGATCGTTAGCTGTGGGACGAACGATGCAATCGTTTAGAGGACTAATGGAGAGAATGTTTCTGGTGTGGAGACTAACTATCGTTAAGTCCTTATTTGGACTTCTTTCTTGGGCAGATTCTTTTTATTATTATTTGGGCCGGTTTTCTACATAATTTGGGCCCGTCTTGGCCTATTAATTTTGGGCTAGGATTGGTCCACTTTGTAAAATGTCCTTGGCTTCGGTTTTTCTCGCTCTTTCCAATCTCGTGCTTGGTTTTGTCTGTTTTGGGCTTTATTTTCGTCCTTTTGTCGATATCCGATACCTGCATAGTACACAACGCAAAACAAGCATATATTTGGTAATTTATGTTCGTTTTTGGTTATTTAAGCCCGTTTTATTTAGATAAAGGTATGTGTATTTAAGCACATACCACTCAACCCGATTCGATGTCGGATGAATTAGTTATAGCCAAAATGTCAAAAGTGCGCAGATTTTGCACACCTGTAGTAAATGGATGTTATCTCTAAATTTTTGTATAGTGACCCCTAAATATGTAAAACTAAAAGTTGTAAATGACTCAAATATCTAACCATGCTCACTGGTTTGAGCTTAATCGGAATTACGGTTTGTAAATGACAACCATTTTACTAGGACCGATGTTGGCTGTCCAAAAACAGCCATGAACTCGCCACCCCTAAACTACTTCTAAACCTATTTTAAATCAAGAAAGCACCTCAAGCTAGCACCATACCATCACCTTGACTTCATCATTATCCACCTCCTTGCCTCCTTGCTTGCTACAATACTTGCTCACTAAAAAACACCACCTTGTCACCACCTTTAATAACCGAACCCCATACACTCTTTACACCTCTCTAAGCTACATTCCTAGCTCCAATACTTGTCCCTAGCTATTCCTTGGTCCTTACTCCAGGTTTACTTTGGTGCCTACTCTTTCTTTTTACCCTATATAAGCTGAACACACACACACACTTTCAAATCACCATCAAAGCTTCAGATTACCTCAAGTCGTGATCTAAACAAGTCCAAGCCAAGCCCTAGCAAAAGTATAAGAAGATACCAAGCCCTTAGAAGCCAAGAATCAAGAAAGCCTTGAAGCTCGTTTCCTAGGCGTATGAACCTAAAACCTTAATTTCGACCCGTTTTCAAGTTGTAAGTCATTTCACTTGTTCTATAAATTCTTGTTGCGTTTTAGATCTTTCATAAGCTTTATTAGATCCTATGTAAGCTCTTGTTTGAGCCTTTGAACCAACAAAACCATACGGTTTGGTTTTCCTAAACCAAACACGCCCATTTTGGTACTTCTAGTTCACAAGCTCTTTCTATAAGCTATAAGCTTGTAAACTTAACTTATTTTAGTTTATTTTAATAAGCTATAACCTGCAAAATTGATTTCTAAATCAAAAATATCAATATTATGGTTTTTGGACTTAATTCGCAAATGTTTTCATGCAAAGGGATATATATTGTAAATTCTTGAAACTTATAAATAGAAGGGCTGAAATTGTAATTATTCTAAAGTTAAACTTCAGGCGTTGTTTTGTCATACTTGAAAGTTAAAGGTTTAAAAGATTTTGAAAGTTATATAAAAAGGATTAACTTTGTAAATATATATAAACCAAGGGATATTGTCATTTTGCATTCTTAAAGGTATAAAATATAATGTTTTTATATAAATTATAAAAATATATTTAAATATTATAAGACTCGATTTTATTAAAACCTGACACATTTGTCGATATCATTCATCGATCGAAACGCTATA
The DNA here is from genome assembly GCA_026074375.1 of Tanacetum coccineum. Lineage (NCBI taxonomy): Eukaryota > Viridiplantae > Streptophyta > Magnoliopsida > Asterales > Asteraceae > Tanacetum > Tanacetum coccineum. The sequence goes on from BQNB010015478.1 coordinate 28,125, forward strand.
AAATAATTATGTTATAAATATAACATAATTTATCATCCTCTAGCTTTTGAAGAAGCTTAAAAGATAAAATCTTATCATTTAATCTATAACGTATCACGTTACTAGGGAGTTTCATGTGAGGGGTTTCATTTGGGTATACGTTTTGACGAGTTGCTGGATTTACAATTTAAAGTGTTCTAGCTCCACAAACGTTTACTACATGACCTCTGAATTATGATAGCCCGAACAGTGATACAATATTTTCACAAGTTATCAAACCAAAAACCGTTAAACTTTATGAAATAAAGTTTGTAATATCAACAATCAAACTAACACTTGACACATTACCCCAGGTTGCGTGACGAGGCCGTTACTTTCATTTCATATACTTTTGCCATCAATCAGATTTCCTTGTTAAGGTGAGTTCGTAGCCTTGCTTTTAAATCTTTTGAATACTTTATAAACCCGCGAGAGGGATACATGCTTAAACCGTGAATGCAAGTGTTTTTCCAACTGTATGCTATCCATATATATTATTGCCTAAGTACCTTCCAGTGCCACTATTTCCATATCATAAAACATTAATTACTTGCGAGTAAACGCAAATATCGTGGATAGATCTATTAGGGGTGACGACTCCCGTTGGTATACCCGTTCATGGGGTAACCAAACACACTATATTTGACTTAATGGGTAACCTTGGCAACTTACCTTTCCACAGGGACATTTGTTCCTCAACCAATGTCACTACGGTGATTTCCATGTTAACGTATAGATGTCATAAGCTTAGGGCAATAATATTGTTTTCTATGATAATTGTACTCATTGCAATTATTACTATTATGGGTGTATAACAACGTAACCCACTGTTATGATGACTTGTATTCAAACTATTTATCATAAACCTATGAATTTCACTCAACCTTTGTGTTGATCTTTTTAGCATGTTTATCTCAGGTAATTGAGCAACTTATGGTACGAGGTGGCACGGAGTTGAAGATGACTCAATTGTTACCATTCAAAATTTTCCAAAACGTCTCTTTACGAGTCGTTTTCTATGATTATGTTTGTCGATCCATGAAGTAATACCCCAGATTAGCTTCCGCTACTACATGTCAAAAATAGGGGTGTTACAGATTGGTATCAGAGCTCATGGTTATAGAGAACAAGGTTAAAACCAAAACTATAACTATTTTTTCTATCCAAGAAAGTCCTCCGTGCCACTACATTTCCTGAATAGTATGTAAAGATACATAACTATTATATAAATAAATTACGTTATTTTCCACTGGGTTGTTACACAGCTATGCCTTCATCCACCCACCTTATTATCGTCCCATCTGTTTCCAAGCATCACTCCAACATTCAACTAAATCTCGGGAGGAGATTTCTTTAAGGTTGGGGGACTATAACAAACCACAATTTTCCTCTATGTAATTTCCATTTATTAAATTATATGCAACCATTTTCACGGGAATATTTTCGCTTTATTCCACTCATTATGCAATGTAACTTGCATTTCAAAAGTAAACGTGCTCACGCAACCTACCAATGCCAATTCCATCAACGTTTATGTCAAGTAAACGTTATAATATGTCAAGAAATATGTTTTAATCACCATTTTACCATACATTGTTTATTTAACGTACCTTTCCATAACGTTATATCAAAACGGACTTTAAACGTTAAACGTTTATATCAAAACCCTAACTATATATAATGTTTACATATAAAACAAATGTACAAGCTTATAAGGCTTGTGTACAAATTATCAATGCATAACTTTTGAATATAATTTCCCTCCAAAATCAATGTACATCTCATTTGAGCTCAATGTACAAGCCAATAAAGCATAGAATTCAAACTAGCTCATTTCCCTCCAAAAATCTTAAGGATTTCGTACCACCTCTTTAGCACTAATTAAAAGCACTCAATACACAATATTCAAACACTTTTCCCTCTTTAATCTCAGCTCCTACACTAACCCTAAAACCTAAAACCCTAATCCTAAATGCGAAAACCCTAGCAAACCCGTTACACCCTTAAACTAGTTCATAGTTTTTAGAAATCTGATCCGTTGATAAAACATAGGATCTGGGGAAAATCAATAGGCTTTGGGTATTAAGTAAAAATACTAGGTTGTAGCCCTATGTCTTGTGATCATTTTACCGGTTGACTCAACCCGGTTCGATCTCGGATGAATTAGTTATAGCCGAAATGGCAAAAGTGCGCAAATTCTGCATACCTATAGTAAATGAATGTTATCTCTAAATTTTTGTATAGTGACCCCTAAATATATAAAACTAAAAGTTGTAGATGACTCGAATATCTACCCATGCTCACTGGTTTGAGCTTAATCAGAATTACGGTTTGTAAATGACAACCATTTTACTAGGACCGATGTTGGCTGTCCAAAAACAGCCATGAACTCGCCACCCCTAAACTACTTCTAAACCTATTTTAAATCAAGCAAGCACCTCAAGCACCTCAAGCTAGCACCCTACCATCACCTTGACATCATCATTACCCACCTCCTTGCCTCCTTGCTTGCTACAATACTTGCTCACCAAGAAAAACACCACCTTGTCACCACCCTTAATAACTGAACCCAATACACTCTCTACACCTCTATAATATACATTCCTATCTCTAATACTTGTCCCTAGCTATTCCTTGGTCCTTACTCATGGTTTACTTGGCCACCACACCAAGTTAACTTGGTGCCTACTCTTTCTTTTCACCTTATATAAGCCGAACACACACATACACTTTCAAATCACCATCAAAGCTTCATATTACCTCAAGTCATGATCTAAACAAGTCCAAGCCAAGCCCTAGCAGAAGTATAAGAAGATACCAAGCCCTTAGAATCCAAGAATCAAGAAAGCCTTGAAGCTCGTTTCCTAGGCGTATGAACCTAAAACCTTAATTTCGACTTGTTTTCAAGTTGTAAGTTATTTCACTTGTTCTATAAACTCTTGTTTCGTTTTAGATCTTTCATAAGCTTTATTAGATCCTATGTAAACTCTTGTTTGAGCCTTTGAACCAACAAAACCATACGATTTGGTTTTCCTAAACCAAACACACCCATTTTGGTACTTCTAGTTCACAAGCTCTTTCTATAAGCTATAAGCTCGTAAACTTAACTTATTTTAGTTTATTCTAATAAGCTATAACCTGCAAAATTAATTTCTAAATCAAAAATATCAATATTATGGTTTTTGGACTTAATTCGCAAATGTTTTTATGCAAAGGGGTATATATAGTAAATTTTTGAAACTTATAAACAGAGGGGCTGAAATTGTAATTATTCTAAAGTTAAACTTCAGGGGTTGTTTTGTCATACTTGAAAGTTAAAGGTTTAAAGATTTTAAAAGTTATATTAAAAGGATTAACTTTGTAAATATATATAAACCAAGGGTGTATATTGTCATTTTGCATTCTTAAAGGCATAAAATATAATATTTTTATATAAATTATAAAAATATATTTAAATATTAAAAGACTCAATTTTATTAAAACCCGACACATTTGTCGATATCATTCATCGATCGAAACGCTATAAAATAATTATGTTATAAATATAACATAATTTATCATCCTCTAACTTTTGAAGAAGCTTAAAAAGATAAAATCTTATCATTTAATCTATAACATATCACGTTATTAGGGAGTTTCATGTGAGGGGTTTTATTTGGGTATACGTTTTGACAAGTTGCTGGATTTACGATTTAAAATGTCCTAACTCCTCAAACATTTACTACATGACCTCTGAATTATGATAGCCCGAACAGTGATACAATATTTTCACAAGTTATCAAACCAAAAACCGTTAAACTTTATGAAATAAAGTTTGTAATATCAACAATCAAACTAAGACTTGACACATTACCCCAAGTTGCGTGACGAGGCCGTTACTTTCATTTCATATACTTTTGCCATCAATCAGATTTCCCTGTTAAGGTGAGTTCGTAGCCTCACTTTTAAATCTTTTGAATACTTTATAAACCCGCGAGGGGGATACATGCTTAAACCATGAATGCAAGTGTTTTTCCAACTGTATGCTATCCATATATATTATTGCCTAAGTACCTTTCAGTGCCACTATTTCCATATCATGAAACATTAATTACTTGCGAGTAAACGTAAATATTGTGGATAGATCTATTGGGGGTGACGACTCCCGTTGGTATACCCATTCATAGGGTAACCAAACGCACTATATTTGACTTAATGGGTAACCTTGGCAAGTTACCTTTCCACATGGACATTTGTTCCTCAACCAATGTCACTACAGTGATTTCCATGTTAACGTATTGATGTCATGAGCTTAGGGCAATAATACTGTTTTCTATGATAATTGTACTCATTGCAATTATTACTATTATGGGTGTATAACAACGTAACCCACTGTTATGATGACTTGTATTCAAACTATTTATCATAAACCTATGAATTTCACTCAACCATTGTGTTTATCTTTTTAGCTTGTTTATCTCAGGTAATTAAGCAACTTATGGCACGAAGTGGGACGGAGTTGAAGATGACTCAATTGTTATCATTCAAAGTTTATGTTTCTAGATTTTAGGACCACTTTTTGTAATAACTCTGATGAATAAATGAATGATAACAAAATTTTCCTAAACATCTCTTTATGAGTCGTTTTCTATGATTATGTCTGTTGATCCATGAAGTAATACCCCAGATTAGCTTCTGCTGCTATATGTCAAAAATGGGGGTGTTACAACGGCGTATTGACTAAAGATCTTCATACGGCATATCCATTTCTGAATACGCCATATCCACTCTCAGAACATAATGTTTAAGATCTTTGTACTAATCTCGTTGATTTTACAGATATGGCTCTTCCACCTAAAGATCTGAGGCACCAGTACCTTAGGTTTAAGGGATTATAGTATATTGATGTTGATATAGCGTATTTTGAGACGAGGTTGGCTTAGATATACAGGAGAGAGGTATTTAATTTTGGGGGATTGACTGATTTGATGGCTGAGGGGTTGAGAGGTAAGATGCTGATAGAGCACAGGGATGTTCAAGGCCTGAGTGTTTTTACTAGCCGATCTTGGAGGAGGTTATTTGAGATTAGAGGCCCGTTGGTGCATTAGCTTATTCTGGAGTTCTTTAGTACTTTTAGATTCAGAGAGGCTGTGCTTGAGCTGGATACGGCCGGGGCTTTACAGTTTTAGTTGGAAGGAGCTAGGTGTCGTATAAGGTGAAGAAAGTTTATTTTGGCTATGGGCCTACATACTGCTGAGGAGATTGAGTTGGTTGGATTCAGTGCATATTGGGCTGAGAGTGTGAGGCAGATCCCCGGCAAGGGGGATCTGAGTGCTTATTGGATAGGGATCTCATATGAGGGGGATGTTCTGGGTACACCCCCTTCTTATACTCTTATCATGGATCTGATGCTGAGATTATGTCACAGGCTCATCGCCTGTAGCATTGCTGGGAAGAGTCAGGCACCTGAGAAAGTGACCGTGACTAATTTATTTCATCTGAGAGGGATGGACGTTGGCTCAGTCAACGTCCCTTATCTGTTGGCTAGGTACTTGAGGTTGTTCGCTTCAGGGAGGAAGCAGGGGGCATGATATCTGGAGGTTAGTTTGTTGCTCGTTTGGCTGAGCATTTTAGATTACTTACTAAGGAGAGACTCTATGGACTGACTGTGATTGTGCGAGAGCTCCCTGTTATTGATATGGCTGAGTTGGTGAGGCTGCAGATCTGCTTGAAGCTTGATGATACTTAGGCCTGGGTAGTCCCGTGACCAAAGAGGTAGCAGATTGTTGCGGCTGGTGCCCCTGAGGCCGCTGAGAATGCTCCTGTAGCTGATGAGGGTGCTCTGGCAGTTCTAGCGCCCGTACAAGCACCTCAGTCGCCACACTACAGCCGGACCAACTACGACTATGGTACAGAGGTTAGCCAGGGTAGAGGAGGATGTATATGAGATTCGAGGAGCACTGGGCGAGCAAAGAGAGGTATTGGATAGTATGGCCCATGATTTCTCTCGATTCTCTACTTGGACGGTTGTTGGACTCTCACATATGATGAGTCAGGTTGGGGTCAGGTACACCAGCTATGCAGACTTTCAGATTCCGTATGTGAGGCGTACCAGACGCAGGACCGACGATGCTAGCACCTCTACAGCCCAGCAGGATGAGCAGCAGCTAGACCCATAATCTCTATACTCCTTATCTTTTTGTTTCTATCTTTTGTACATTTATTATTCATGTCATGATGTATCTAACTTTAAACAGGTTCCCATATTTTTGTGTATATATTATGATATGACGTTTTATTTATGCATGATAAAACAAGTCGGGCAGTAAGTTCAGCATCATAGCTCGTTGATAGATTATGGAACCTAGCACCCTATCCAAATCAAGAGCGGAATTGAGAGAGAGTTTACAAGTGTGAAGAAAGCTGAAGGAAAAAGTCTAACTTAAAGACTAGCTGAAAGAAAAGTGCTTCCCGGGAGACAACCCGGATTGTTATTTATTTTTATCGAGTCTGTCTTCCCAGACCTCAATACAACGTATTCGCTCCATACCATATGGCGTATTGAATGTTTGGACGTTATCAGTCCTTTATTTATTTTTATGCACTATAAACATTATTGTCAGTTCTGTCAATATGGCGTATTCATGTACATGATACGGCGTATTCAACAGACTGACCCGTATTTAGATACTTTTTATAGGTTTCTTAATACGGCGTATTTCAGTTAATGGATATGGCGTATTGGTCTCATGTACAGTTTATTTAGCTTATTTAATTAACCGCAGATACCCGAGATAGGATTTTGCCTGTTTTTCTATATTTTGCACAGGACCTCGCTGCAAGGAAATCGACGAAGTTTGTGAAGTATCGATCATCTGAAATCCTTGTGTGATTGTAGTCATGCTGAAATACAAATGCATTTACAACACACACCCTTGCTCATAAACTCGACTTAGAGAATCTACAGAGCAAAATATCAGGGGAGTTTCTCATTTTAATTCTTTTAATTCCCGTTTTTAAAGTTTTATCTATACAACAAGGACGTTGTATAATTCAAGTGGGGGGATGGGAATTAGAATGTATACTTATCCTATTTTTCACACTAAAATGCCTAAATTGTGCTCAAATTAAAAAAAAATCAAGCATACTTTTATGAAATTACTTGTTACATAACCTGTACACAATAACACTTATTAGATATGGTAAGGATTTAACCTTATTCTTTCCAAATGTTACCCAAATTCCACAAAAATATTAGTGTGCCGGTGATGTTGTAGACTATAGAACTTGGCTTGGTATATCTATTCGAGACCACAATAATGAGTACTATGGATTTAGATGGAGTAACTTGTTTAAATTGGTAAATTTCTAGGATTACACCCAAAAAGCTTTTATATGTTGTTTTATTAACTAACTACACTGGTTAGTTAAATCCCCGTATAAACCCTTTGTTTACTCTCATCTTAAGAGTAAGATACCCATAGAAAAACTAATAGAGCCAATCCTTTAGGAATAACACAAACTGTTTGTTTCATTACACCTTTACACCTTAGCCTACCCTGTTAGATTAAGTCCATTTATCAGTTGCTAGTTGCTTAAAGTGTAAAGTATGTATTTCCCGAGTCTTGTGTTAATTTTCTATCTTTGGTACGGTTGGGAAGAAATTTGCACATTGCAAATGGGAATGTATAAAGTAGTCAAAACTCATGTATTTTTACTACCAACACAATTATTGGTACGTCCGAAGAATGAAGAATTATCGAAGGAATTATCCAGAGTTATTATGATCGTGAAGATGGTGAAATTACACCGAGATTCGTAGTTATGTATTGTTAAAAAAAATGAAAAAATTAGAAAAATCGCAACAAAAAAAGAGGAGGAAAGTTTGAAGATAATCGTTTCGCAAAAGCTTAAACCAAAGGAATTATATGAAGGATCGATTATTCGTTGATACGTCTTATAAGTCAACGATGTAAAGTTTTGTATAAAGTGGTAGATATCGCCACTTGTCTTGTAAAAGTATGGGATGAATGGGAAGTTGACCGTTACGGGAACGCCAACTTAGGTTGTTGTTTTTTATCTATGATCAAGACGTTTGTGTAAATAGTTGTGTCTTTATCATGGTAACGGTCGGGAAAAGTGTCTAGCAACTTGTGCCTTATTTGTTTTGGACTTAATCTATTTGTTTTGTAATTTTTATTTAACAACAATTTATTTCCCTTTCCTAATCATTAACCTTGGGTTTTACTCGAATGAGGATGTGATCGAGTCATGCATGTCTATTCCATCGTTACGGCCATGTATGCGTGATTCAGCTGCCTTGTTGGTTTATTACTTTTGGTGAAAGTTAGAAGATCCATACCCTATATCATTCTTCATCCTAACCCTTGGTTAAACTCGAATGAGGATGTGATCGAACACACATGTCTATTCTGTCGTTACGGCCATGTATGTGTGATTCAGCTGCCTTGTTGGTGTGGTACTTTTGGTGAAAGATTGTTAGAATGATCAACCCTAAGCCTTATAATAAAAACCCATTTTACCTTTATAAACTTGTTACTCCTTAGCTCTAGTGGTAGAGATGTGTATCCTTGCCAAGCTTATGATAGAATACTCATTACGAATAAGCAACTGAGCTAATTAGTTACATGCTACCACATAGATTAGTTGAGTGATTTGAGTGTTTTCATCTTCCTATTTCGTGAGTGTATTGTGTGTACTTGGAATAGATCGAATAAGTCTAAAACGGATACTTAATAAGTTTGCATTGACATAATATTTTAGGAAAAACTCCATACGATTAATTAAGAAGGTGGAAACCAAACTTAACTATTTAGAGTATTTTGGAAGTAAATGCTTTTTTCTTAATACAAAGGATTCCTCACCACGTTCGAACCAAAGGTCATACGACGGTGTTTACCTAGGGATATTCCGCAAAATATAAAAGCTTACATATATACTTAAACAAACAAACCATGAAGTTTGAAGAGCCTAAAACATCACCATGGAAGGATAATGAAGTTAATCGTAAAGAAGCTAGGTTGAGGTTAGTAAAACAAAACCCAGGCAATGATCTGTAAAGACGCGTTTATTAGAACATATTCAAAATGTGTAAATATTAAAGTATCTAAAACCCCATCCCCTAGAAAACGTTATTGGTAATCTAAATCAAAGAACTCTTAGGTCACAAGCTCAAGACAAAAGCAATTTCTTTTGCTTTATTTCAACAATAGAACCTAAAAATATAAATGAGGCATTAAAAGATGAAAATTAGGTAATGGCCATGCAAGAGGAACTAAACCAATTTAAAACAAATGATGTTTGGGAACTAGTCCCAAATCCTATGGATATGACCATTATAGGAACAAAATGGGTATATAGAAATAAACTCGATGAAAATGGCATCGTAACTAGAAACAAAGCTAGGAGTGCCAAGTTAAAAACAAAAGGTAATTGATTAAGATAAACATATTCACCTGTAGCTAGACTAGAGTCCAGAAGAATACTTTTACGTAGCTTGCGCACTAGACTTTAAGTTATACCAAATGGATGTGAAGAGTGCATTCCTTAACGGTTTTATCAATGAGGAGGTTTACGTGGCACAACCTCTGGGATTCATTGACTTCGCAAAACCTAATTATGTCTATAGACTTAAGAAAGCTCTTTATGGTCTAAAACAAGCCCTAAAAGCTTGGTACGATCGATTAAAAGCCTTTCTTATTAAACATAATTACTCCATGAGAATGGTAGATAACACACTCTTCACTAAAAAGAAAGACTCCAACCTCATTGTTGTCCAAATATATGTTAATGACATTATATTCGGATCAACTTGTCAAGAAATGTGTGATGACTTTGCCAGAGATTCAGGCATGATGATTTTAAAAGAGTTATGAATGGGAGGGGAACTAAATTTTTTCTTAGGATTACAAATAAAACAATTAGATGATGGAATATTTTTTAATCAATCAAAGTATATTAAGGAAATGCTTAAGAAATTTGGACTAGAAGACTCTAAGCTAATAAAAACCCCTATGTCTACGGAAACCAAACTCACAAGAGACGAAGAAGGTGAGTCCATAGATAATACCAAATATAGAGGCATGATAGGTAGTTTATTATACTTAACGGCAAGTAGACCCGATATCATGCTTAGTGTTTGCCTTTGTGCACGCTTTCAAGAGGATCCCAAAACCTCTCACCTAGAAGCGGTTGAACGTATCTTTCGATACTTTAAAGGCACTACGCATTTAGGAATATGGTTTCCTAAGGGATCCGGTATAGAAACAATAGTGTATGCGGATTCGGATCATGCGGGAGATTACGTAGATCGCAAGAGCACTAGTGGTGTTTGCACGTTTATGAGATGTTGTCTAACATCTTGGTTTTTGAAGAAGCAAACCGTTGTTGCCATCACCACAACCGAAGCAGAATATGTAAGCGCCGGAAAGGCATGTCAACAATCCCTATGGATGAAACATTTCTGGGGTAGAACTAAGGCGTTAGGAAATAGTGACTTCCACTAAGTGTGTGATAACAAAGGGGCTATAGACTTAAGTAAGAATCCCGTTCAACACTCACGAACAAAACAAATTGAAATTCGTCATCACTTCCTTCGTGATAATGTTCAAAAAGGGAATATCTTTATAGAAAAGGTCTCATCGAAAGACAACATAGCCGATATTCTAACTAAACCACTTAAACGTGAGCCATTTAACTACTTACGTCTAGGTCTAGGAATGATGGAACAAATTGATTAAGTTTTCGGCATAATAAAGAAATGATGATCATCAATAAACTATTTGTCAAAAATATGAGAAAAATTTTCTCAACAAGTGACGGCCCCCTTAATTCATAAAGGGTGGCCCCTTTAATTTTAAGGGGACCACCCAGACTTTAAGGGGACCACCCACCTGACTGACTAAATTTTTTTTCGTCTAGGTTTCTATTTTGCACAAAAACACAAGATTGGGAAAAGTCCATAAGCAAACTTTTACAAATTCTTCTATCTAAATGCATATCTCATTATACATATACACAATAGTCCCAGTCTATTATTTTCTAAAAAGTCCTTCTCACAACTAGGAGCACATAAAAATCATTTTTCATATATTGTTGAGATATGCTAAAAACATTTTTCACATATGCATAATGTTCTCTTACTTGTTGTCAAAAGTATATAATCTAATATATATTCTTTCAACAATCTTGACTGAGCAAAATTAAATTAAGGAGTACTTGGATTATTTCTTAGGTTTTACATGTCTTAGTGCCGAAATAATCGCTACTCCACATTTTTCGTACTTAGGCACACACTAGTATTTGCACAAAAGTTCGGTTCGTTTTTCACTTAACCCCTTTGACAAGAAAAATTCTTTGTGCATTATATTTAGTCACTATTTTATATGCTCTTCACTCTTTTGATCTTCAATTCATATATGATTATATGCCAAAATTATGTGAAATAGTTTTATCCTACAACTTGTCATATATGTAGAATGTTGAATGATTGCTTGCTATGTGCTAAAAAATCTTAATTGCCATAAAGGATGGACTTGCTGCAAATTAACCACCAAAACATAAACCCTCACACAAAATTTTGAGAAAAATGGATTTTTGGAAAATCTGGGAAATGGCAGTAGGCGACCCCCTTAATTTTAAGGGGACCGACCCCTAATTAAGGGGACCGGCCTAAACAGTAATGGGTAAAACAGTATTTTTCATCCCTTTTTGACCAAATACCCTCTAGACTTAGTTACTGTTTCCCTAAACTCACAAACATTTCTTGAATTTGATCCTTTAAATGTTCATTATTCCTTATTTAAACCTTTCCTCCACTATAAATACATTCTCAACCATCATTATCACAATCATCCTCACCAATGACATCTCCTAACAAACACGCATCCAAACCATCAAGGGTAGCCAAAATAAATGTGAAACCCATTTGGAGGAAGAAACTAAACCCTTGTACCACATCCAATGAGCTCAATTTAAGTTCACCTTCACCAATACCAAAACCACTCACGCCTCATCATGAACCATCTCAAGAAAGCAATCACCCCTGATGTGTCGTTGTATAGGTGTTATTTATGATTATCAGGTTTTACATTTATATTTAGCCGACTAACCTAAAGATAACACTTTAACGGGCAGAGTACCCGGTCAAGATGTAGCTTCGCGGTAAGTAGGGTGTCGAACACTAAGAGTGAGAGTTAACCTATTATTCTATCAGTATTTTATTCTATCTAGTTAGTCTAATTACTAGTTGAACCTATGCTATACATATTTACTAGAGGTAAAAGGGGGGGTTTCAGCTTGAGAGACTAGCACAGGTTTATGGTGACAAATATCAATTCTAAGCACAATACACACTAAAGCAAATAAACACAAGTCGGAACGAGCCAAATAATAGAAAACTGTATTAACCATGTTAAATCTGATTAAATGTTGGTTTGATTAATTAGTGCAATGGCTGCTTATCTCGAGGCGGCATATCATTCTTAAGACTTAGGCGGTACTTCTTCCTAAGACCTAGACACGAACAATCCTGTCACGATTAACGCATCCGCATAAAGCATCCTATAGTTTAATTATAATCTACCATAGGGAATTAAAGCAGTGGTGATCCTGTTAATACCCTAGCCCATCGGGACTTTACCCACTTATTGCTTGATGTTGTTTTATACACCGGTAGTCCACCACCAAAATCAATACCAATTAATAAATGAACAATACTGGTTGAACAATTATCGGGTCACCTGCCGGTCAACTAAGCTCATAATCAAAGAGTAATGATAAGGTGTCATTTGTGATCCTATTGGTCCGGGCATATAGAACACAACATGGAGAGCCATCCCGGCATCTAGGTTACTGGTTAGGTCTCCCTAGACCCAGTTGAATGATAGGTCGCATGTACAAGCACATAAACAAGTATAAGGCGATAAACATAATTAAACAACAACGATAAATTAAGCAAAGCCGGATTAAAACAAACCAAACATTATAATCTTCATTAACATGGCTAATACCCGAGGGTATTAGCCCACAATCATTGTCATTATTACAAACGTGATCAAACAATTAAAAATCGAATGATTAAGAAAGTAAGAATTACACGATGTCTTCTATGGAATTAGGAGTAGTGCTCGACCTTGGCTGCTCTTCTTGGCTTGAGAAATTCGACTTTAGTTGTATACTATACAGAGAATGTGATATTGCACACTAAAACTCGTTTTTGAGTCTTGTATTTATAGTGTCTGAAATACGCCTGGATACGCCGTATGGGGATAAGTGGATACGGCGTATAGGGGTTAATTTCCTTGGAGTCCGCGATAAGATCAAATCAATTAAGATAATTACCATCAATCATATTAAATGCGTATCTTTGACTGATGAATAGCTGTGCATATGGCGTATTGGTTATAGTGGATACGCCGGATCAGGAATTGATCATTACGCGTTTCTTATGCTGAGCTGGCGCTGATATGCCGTATCTTCATTGCTGGATACGGCGTATAGGTGCAGAAAATAGTATTCTTCAAATGTCTTCGTTTAAGCTCTAGAATGCCTTTTTTCTTCTTCTTCACAAGTGACTCTATATTTACTGTAATAATAAACTTTAAGTAATTAAGTACCAATATCTTGCAATAAGTATATTAAAGTGGGTAAAATACGTGGGATAAATGATAGTAAAGTATGACGTTATTTGATGATATCAACATCCCTTTAACTTCTGGTTCATACATGTTGAGGTTGTTGTAGAGATCATCCATGCTCATTGTATCCAAATCAGCTTTATTCATCCACACAACAGCATGTGTGTTCCACTCAGGTGACAAATTTCTTAATAACTTTTTATTAACATCTTCTTGTGAAAGCTTTTCATCCAAAAGCTCCAACTGACTCACAAGCTTTTGAAGCCTATCAAAAGTTTGATCAAACATCTATGAGCTTGGAGTAGTAAAGTTTTCATATTGCTATTTTAAGAAATTTCTTTGAGTCTTTCTTGTAGTTGCATTCCCACCAAATCTCTTTTCAACAGCTTCCAGCAACTTCTTAGCATCCTTTATAGAGTTAAACTTTAACTGATGTTCATTGGGAATGCCCATCATTAAAGTACTTCTAGCTTTCACCTCTAATCTTCTCTATGCCTTTTCTTTAGCAGTTGTAATAGGCATCACTGTCACAACACCTTCCACATTTGTTGTTTTTGGCAAGGTTACACCATTCTCTATGACTTCCCATAGTGCATAGTCTATCATCTGGATATATTATTCAATTCTCATCCTTCATATCTCATACTCACCAGGTTTGAGCATGGGAACTTTGGATGCAGCCACCATGTGTGCAAAATCTTGATCCATATCTTTCAGCAAAAAATAGGTTCTGCTTATTCACAGCTTCTCAACAAGCTCTAATATCACTTGTTGATCCCACTTCAAAAGATTGAATTCCTTATGCTTGTTTAAGGTTTATTTATATTAGATAAATATAACACAACTATAGTAGAAACTGTGTTTGAATGTATTAAAGATTATGCAAAATCTAATCTTTAATATTAAGAAGAATTATCAATGAAACAGTAATTCTATGAACATATAATTCAACAAACAAGCTCCAATACTATTAATGATAATAATATGATTACTCTCAAAGTATTAGGGTTACAAAGACCTTGAAGCTATAAATTATATGTCTAATGTGTGATTTGTCTATGTGTTGTGATTGTGTAATATTTGTGTACGTTGTGCATTGAACTCTATGCCCTAGGACCTCCCTTTATACACAAAGGAGTCCTAGTCGGCTTACAATACTTTCCTAAGTATCTAAAATCTTTTCTATAAACAACCAATACATATCACATAAGCAGTACTAACTAGCAGCATTAACTTGATATTCACTAGCAGTAGTAACTTCAAGCATATTTTCACTAGTAGCATTAACTTTAACTGAGCAGTCTTAACTTTGTACTAGCAGTAGTAACTACTTAGCATTTTTTTCTTTGAAGTTCATCAGCAGCACTAACAACACTAGCAGTACTAACTGTGTACTAGTAGTAGTAAACACTTAGCATATTTTCTTTGAAGTCTATGAGCAGTACTAAATCCAGTCGAGCAGCATTAACAGAAACATGAGCAACAGTAATTCAAACAACATCAAGAAGACTTTTAATCCCAACATGATCCTATTGGTCTAGATATATAAATCACTATATGAGGAGCCATCCCAGCATCTAGCTAACTTGGTTTGTATCACTAGATCCAGTTGAATGATAGGTTGCATACAAAAGCACGTAAACAAGTATAAATTGATAAACATAAACAAGAAATCAATGATAAATTAAGCTGTTAACCTTAAAATATGTTGACTTATATGGAATTACACTAGTTATCATTAGGCAAGATCCGCAGAGACTAGAACTGTTAAGTTAGAATAGTTTCCCTTGTCTTGTCCTATATATACCCCCTCCATACTTCCATAGAGGGGTGAGGATTCATTTTGTAACATTTCACCAAGGTATGTGTGTGTTCTTGTTTGTCTCTCTAAAATACACACACATCTTTCCTTTTCTCTCTTTTAATCTAATAATGGCTAAGTTCTTGTTCAATCCTCCTCGACCATTGGATCTTATTTAGCTAGTTTTTTTATTGTGTACAATTAGTACCAGAGCCTATGAGGAATTCATGTTTGTGGGTTTCTTAATTTAATGGTGTTCGTGGTTGTTCTTGCTTATTTCGAAGCTTATTTTGAGCTTATTAGCTCACGGCTAGGCTAGAATTTAAGTTATTGAACTGAAAAAGCTTGTACTTTCTTGTTTACCTACTTTAGAGCTTATCTAGTCCTTGAATTCGTAGCTTATTTAGCTTATTTTGGACTTATTTGATTGTAATAAGCTTATTTCTAAGGTTGGGCTCTAGGTAGCGGTTTGGTGTTAGATGAGAAATGAATTGTACTTGCTTTGTATGGTAGTCAAAAGCGTGCATACAAACAAAAGGTACGAAAGTGACATTTCTGTCCTAGCTATTTGTCATTTTTTGTGGTGATTTGACTTTGTATGGTGGCGGTTTGTAAGATAAAACTAGGTAGCAGTTTGCTTCTTTTTCTGATAGCGGTTTGACTATAACAGGTGTTCCAATGGTTTCATTATATATTTGTCCTACCAAAACGAAACTATGTCAAAATCATGACTTGGTAGCGGTTTGGCAAGTTATTTTTGGTGGTGGTTTGCTTATTTTAGTTAAGCAGTGGTTTACCATTAGTCGTAGCGGTTTGATCGTTTAAACTAGCCAGCGGTTTAAAAGATTTTTATCTAGGTAGCGGTTTACCATTTTAAACTAGGTAGCGGTTTGATCATTGAAAATTGGCAACAGTTTGATATTGTTTAAGGTGGCGGTTTGGTCATCATTTATGAAAGCGGTTTGCTTAATTTATCAGGTAGCGGTTTGATCAGGTAGCGGTTTGATCAAACACTGGCAGCGGTTTGCTCAATGTCATGGCAGCAGTTTGCCAACATTCTTGCTAGCGGTTTGTCTGATTTCACTATGGTTTGTCAATGAAAAATTAGGTCGATCCACGCATCAGGTAGGCATGTGAATGACTTTGGGCATATGACCAAATTTAGGAATCTAATAACCAATACAACAAACACCAAAGCAAACACAACACTTAATCCTAAAACGATCCGAATAAGATTCACTAAAACGAAAAACTACTAAAGATTCGGATTACGATGACAAGTGATCACGAAGTTAATTTGGTATCCCTTATTTGAGATTGAATGTTGAGTTTCACGAAGGCGTCTACTTATTTCACCATCGAGACATCCTTTTATTTTCTACCCCTTTTCTATAAACCCAATCTATCGATTGATGACTTGCTTGAAAGTATATAGCTTATGATTGAGACATGAATTATCTAGTTTGCAGTAGTCGGGGTGGTTGGTTAAAGACTTGGATAACTATCACTTAAAGGAGTTACGTTGTAGTACTCAGTGTCACACGCAGATGTCGATGTGAATAATTTTAAGAGGTGGTGTACTTTTTATATATTTAGGACTTGGGTATAGAGTACTTATAGATTTAATCTTGCACTGTTCTTCAATCAACAACAATTCAAGCTTAAGTAATAAATTTAGGGGATTTTACTTTAGTTTCAAGTTTGGTATATCAGGTTTACTTCACCAAGTGGTCACAACAATAGCCGACAGAATAAGATGTTGGTAAGTTAGCTAGAGAGTTTAAGGGTTAAGATGTAATCATCAATTCTCAGGGGATATTATTGTGCTATTCCAAGACAATGGTACTTCACAGTCTAAGCAATATTCTTAAAGTTCTTCAACGACCTTCATATATAAGACCTTGATTATACCAAGTTTTCTTGATTATTTCTTTATCTCCTCTACGGTTTGTGAAGTCAAGAGGGTAATGGTTCGTTTGGATCTTAAGATTTGTGATTAAGGCAAGAACTTCTCGAGTATATGTGCGTACACAACAATGATGCTTCCGAGAGTTCGAAACTATCATGGGGGAAAATGTGTACATCCGGGACTTAATTGATTTTGATGTTACCAAGTCAACTTCCAGGGGGAAGTAGTGTATTCTACTTCACTTAATATGGTTTGTGAAGTATTCTGCATACGTGAGAAGAATTGTTGTTGCTTTCTCGCATGTTCCCCCGAACGGACATTCACCAAGCCCTAATGACAAGAAGCAGTAGTATTTGGTGTGGTTTTTCTTCTACAACATTCTGCTGTGCACTTTAATGACATATAGAAGATGATTGAAGCTACATCAAAGTTTTAGAATCTGCTCAAGATAGGGATGTTAGTTTAGGGGGAGTTGATTCAGAAACTTCACCAAAAAGGAGTCTATGAAGAAAGATTTTTAAGACATGCTGCATAAATTGGGGGGAAGTTAATCTAACTCATGCATACCACAATGGTTCCAGCATAATTAAAGACACTGAAGATCCAAGTTAGAGTACAAGTTTCAAGACCAGGAAAACTCAGAAGATATCTTCAGCTTTGGAAACGCTTGGTAGACTTTATTTGTTTTGTATTTGTACTTGATAGGAACATTGTAAGTAATTCCGTATGTCCACATATTGGGGGAAGATTCTTAACCTTAAAATATGTTGACTTATACAGAATCACACTAGTTATCATTAGGCAAGACCCGCAGGGACTAGAACTGTTAAGTTAGAATAGTTTCCCTTGTCTTTACCTATATATACCCCCTCCATACTTCCAAGGAGGGGTGAGGATTCATTTTGTAACATTTCACCAAGGTGTATATGTGTGTTCTTGTTTCTCTCTTTAAAATACACACACGTCTTTCCTTTCCTCTCTATTAATCTAATAATGGTTAAGTTCTTGTTCAATCCTCACCGACCTCCAGATCTTGTTAAGCTAGTGTTTCTTATTGTGTACACAAGCATTCGATATAAATAATCTAAACATTCAGATCTTCATAATAATAGCTAATACCCAAGGGTATTATCCCTCAAATGTCATAATCAATAAAAGAGTAATAATCCAACCAAGGTAAACTAACCAAGTTAAACGAATGATACCAAAAGTCGAACGATTACTAGAGTATAGGAGATTACAAAGTGTTTCCTATGGAATGAGTAGCTTTGCTTGACCTCTTCTGATCTTCTTGTCGACTTTTGTGGTTAAGGTATTGAAAATATGATCAAGCACATTGAAAACACATATTTAGGTTTTCTATTTATAAGGTCTGGAATTTGGTCGATACGGCGTATCGAAAATCTTGGATACGGCGTATCGGGGGTTTCTTAAAGTAAGGACCACGTTTGATATCTTCCAGAATATTTATTATTATAAATTGAATACGGCGTATAGACTCCTTCTGGATACAGCATATTGATCTTTATTCCTTTGTGGTCTTTTGTGAAGTTTTTAGCCATGTTTTTATGTAAAGTGATGGTCATTATATATTCCTGAGCCTTGTATAGGAAAATGTAGTTTACGGGAATTCATTTAATCTAAGTAGGCCTAAGTTGGGGGCTTAAAGCCCATTAGTTATCAAGCCTGGCTATAAGACAAGTATATAAAGCCGACTCCTAGTGTGGAGAGGGTGTTGCTCATTTTTCTATCTATGTGAAGTAACCATTTTTCTCTCTAGTTCTTTCTCTCTCTAAACATCTCTCTCTCTCTAGAATCCTTAAGTATTTCATGTGTGTGTATGTGTTTTGATAAGGTTAACATGTGGTATCAAGAGCACAAGGTTATTTAGTGTTAGTGGTTTGCTTATTTAAGCTTATTTCGAGCTTACTTAGGGCTTATATGCATTCGTCTTATTTAGGTTCTTGGTTAAAGGTTTAAAAAACTTGTACTTTCTTGTTCATCTCTCCTATAGCTCATTTAGTTTAAGATTTCATGGCTTATTTCCTTTGGAAAATCAATCTTTGTAGCTTATATTGGTCACAACTTCTTTGCTATTTGTTAAGGGTTTTTTTTGCTCATTTGATTTGTAAAAGTCGTGTACTTTTCTTGATATAACCGGTCCTAGATTATCAACTTAAACTTTCATGGCTTATTCTTGTGTCTAGCTAGCTTATTGGGTTTGTTTTTGCTTATTCGAGTGTCCTTCATTGCTTATTTTTATGTTTAAGTACTCTTTGTAGCGGTTTGGCATTCGAAGTGTACTAGTTTTTGTTTTCTAGTCGATTTTGAGCATAAGAACAAAAGGTAGAAAATGACAGCGACTTGTACTCTTTGAAAGTGACTGGCAGCAGTTTTTTGGTGTTAGCAGTAGTTTGCTATCTTAATTCGCCGGCGGTGTGCTTACTTTTTAATAGGTAGTGGTTTGTAGGATTTGGCAGCGGTTTAAAAACAGGTTATCCAGCGATCTATGCATTTCATGGTCTGCCTAAATGAAACCATGTCCAATTGAAAACTTGGCAGCAGTTTGGTGTTTGTTTGATAGCGGTTTACTAAAGTTTTCCTACCAGCGGTTTGTAAAGTCTGCCAGCGGTTTACTTCATTAACTTGGCAGCGGTTTACTTCATTAACTTGGCAGCGGTTTACTAGCTGTGGCAGCGGTTTGTCTTTCACATGGCAGCGGTTTGTAACAAGTTAGGCAGCGGTTTACTTGAAATTTATCCAGTGGTTTGACTTGTACTTGGCAGTGGTTTGTTTAACATTGTTCATGGCGGTTTGGTTATATGATAGCAGTGGTTTACTGAATTTTGCTAGTGGTTTACCCTTACTCTTACTAGTGGTACCACTTCTTGCCAGTGGTTTACCCTTACTCTTACTAGTGGTACCACTTCTTACCAAATACATGGAAGCGGTTTGCTAAGTTTTTAAGACCATTTCACGACTTTGACAAATAACCGTGAGTCACAAACTTGGGCAATTAATAAACAAGGACTTTTAATTTTCACTTGAACTCAAAAGACACTTAATTCTTCAACCACAAACCTTAATCTCAAATAATTTTACATTAACAGTTTTCTCTTGATTTAGTAAAATCCCATAAAAGACTATTCTTTTCTCGGTTTAAATCATAGATTTGTAAAATCCTGTGGATTTCCATGGACTTAATCACGTTTACTTTAATAAAAAGAAAACTACAACCACTTATCACTAAAACGATGCTAACTTATCATTTCACATCACCCTTACAATGTCTACTCAACAAGACATTTATGTTGTTGGTTCCGAAATCCGTCCTCCTAACAAAGAGAACTATGTTCCATGGTCCTCTCGTCTTCTCCGTTATGCTAAGAGTAGACCAAATGGAAAGTTAATCTACAATTCCATTATGAATGGTCTATATGTCAAATGAATGATTCTTGAACCAGGTGATCCAGACTGTAAAGTTGTTGTTAATGAAACCTTTCATGAGCAGACAGATGATGAACTCACTGTAAAGGAGCTTAAACAGGTAGAAGCCGATGATCAAGCCATTCAGTCTATTCTTTTCGGTCTTCCTAAAGAGATCCATGCTGCCGTTGATAGCTGTAAAACTGCTCAAGAAATCTGGTTACGTGTTTAACAAATGATGAAAGGTTCTGATATTGGAATTCAAGAGAAAAAGGCTAAGTTGTTTAATGAATGGGAAAGGTTTACATCTACTGATGGGGAATCGATTGAGTCTTACTATTATCGTTTCTCAAAGTTAATGAATGATTTCAAGAGAAACAAACATTTTTCTGAAAAAGATTGCCAACAATCTCAAGTTCCTAAACAACTTACAACCAGAATGGAGTCGACATGTTACCATTGTTCATCAAACAAAGGACTTGCATAGAGCAGATTACACGCAGTTGTATGATTTCTTGAAATACAATCAAAAGTAGGTAGATGATCTAAGAGCTGAATGACTCGCAAGAACACATGATTTATTGGCACTCATGGCAAATTCCAACAATCCTTTCAATTATCTAGTGTTTCACCAAGATCAACCATCACCAAGTACCTTCATGCAACAACCACTTCCCAACAACAACTACAATCCACAACCATCATTCAACCAGAACTACATGCAACAACCAATACTTAATCTTGAAGACATTTCGGATCCCACCACTGCTATGAGCACGGAACTTGTTCGAATTGCTAAGGCATTCAAATTTTCTACACCAACAAACAATAATCAAAGAACTTCTTCCAACCCATGCAACAGGCAGATTGCACAACCGGGTATGAACATGGGGCAAGATAGACAAATACATATTGTTAAAGGAAATGGTGGTAATCAGTTTAGACAGTATGTTGGGCAGAATGTTGGGAATCAGAATGGGTATAATGCATTACAGAATGTCAGGAATCAGGTTGTTCAGAATGTAGTTCAGAATTCGGGTGTTCAAAATGTTGGAAATCAGAATAAGCTTATTGTTGTTCCGAGGATTGCTAATCAAAATTCAAAATAGGATGTATGTTGTAGATCCAGGATTATGGGTATGCAAATGGAATAATGGTAATCAGATCAAGGTGTTTACAACATACAGAGGGATTGGGTTCATTTTGCTAGGAAACTGCACAGTCAAGCCAAGACGAAGGGTTGCTGCTTATCTTAGACTCAGTTGTTGATGCTCAAATGGATAGTAGCAGCGGATCCAAATCTAAGCTGAAGAGTTTGATTTGATGGCTGCTGCAGGAAATCTTGATGAGATTGAGGAAGTTAATGCAAACTGCATTTTGATGGCTAATTTGCAGCATGCATTGACATCGGGTACTCAGACTGATAAAGCTCCCGTCTATGACTCAGCCAGATCAGCTGAGGTATAACTTTATGAAAATTGCTACAATAATGATATATTTAATATGTTTACTCAAAAGGAGTAGTATACTGAGATACTTGAGCCTATTCCTGAACCACACCAAGTATAATAGAATGACAGTAATGTTATTTCTGAGGTTCCTAGTGTGGAACAAGGTGGGGGAACACTAGAACAACATCCTATAACTATTTAGGAAACACATACTTATTTTGAATCATTATATAAAAATTTCGTAATTGAAGTTGAGAAAGTCATAACGGTCAATTGCAAGTTGAAAGAAACTAATGTTGATTTGACCACCGAGCTTGCTAGATATAAAAATCAAGAAAAGTGTTTTGAAATTAGTCAAGAAAAATATGACAAATTTGAAAGGTGTTATTAAAAGTCTGTTTATCAAGAGCAATGTCTTACTAAAAAGATAAATGCACTTCACTTAAGTTCTGGTAAACAAATAACGACATTAAATGAGGAAATTGCAAATTTAAATACCCAGCTCTCAAAAGAAATTCATCTTGAGAATAAAATAAAGGAATTAGATAATATTTTGGTAAAAACGGGTCAATCGATTTAAAAGATGCACATGCTTTCACCTAAGCCAGACTCGTTTTACCACATCGAACATAAAATGGCTTTGGGTTATCAAAATCCTTTTTATCTCAAGCAAGCTCAGCAGAAACAACAGAGTTTGTATAATGGCAAAGTTCTATTAGAAAAGCATGATCCTCCTGTTGTGTAAGATTCGGAGGAGACACTACAACTTGCTCAAGAGAGTCGCTTAAAAATGAAACAATTGAACAAGAAATAAAACCGGCAAAATATGCAAAGATTAATCATCTTTCGAGGGTTTTTGTTTCTCAAACGGCCAAGTCACGTGAAGAGTTGTATTTTTCAAATCCTTCTAAAATGGCCAATGTTTCTAAATCAATTTCTATACAAAATGAAGAATTTCTGGATGATACTACACCAAGTGTTGCACGAAAATTTCTAAATGAGGTAAAAAGCACCATTGTGACTCTTCAACGCGTTGTTAAACAAAAAATAACTTTAGATATACATAATTGGTCATCTTTGGTTCACCAAGAGATTCACAAAATTGTAAAAGATTAAATTTTCCCTATCGTTAGCCAAGTTGATGCTAAAGTGCAAAATTTTAAAATACAATTTTTAAAAGAAGCAGCTAAATTTGTTCTAGACATCAAATCTCTTGCAAACGAAGTTGTTGAATCTCTTGAGAGTAGTTGTCAGTCAAGATATTATGTCAATTGTGCAAAATCCTACTGTTGTTGAAACATCCGATCTCCAGACTGAGCTTGAATGTACGAAAGAATGATTTGAAAATTGTATCATTAAAAAGGAGAATAAATATGCTAAACTTTGGAATGATTGGTACAAAAATGCAAAGAATGCAAACACGGCAAAATTTCATATGATAAAGATTATAATGACACGCAACAAATGATCGAACGGTTGCAAGCTCAGTTGGGAGATCTCAAGGGTAAATGTAAGGATACTCCATGTGTATCAGATACCCTTGATCCTTTGTCTCATAAACTAGAGAATGAGAATGTAGAATTAGAGTTTCAGGTTTTGAATTATGCTAAAGAAAATGCTCATCTTAAGACCACATACAAAAACCTGTTTGACTCTATCTCTGTGACACGGGCTCAAACCAAAACAATAATTGACTCTTTGCAAGATAAATTACATGACATGATTTATGAAAATGCTAGTTATTTGATAAGACTTCTGAACAAAAGGACACCACCAAAGGTACGAGTGTAAATACTCAGTTTCGTAAGCAGTCAATTTTGGGAAAACCACCTTCTTCCTCTGGATCAAAACTCTATGCTGTAACTCCTTTTCCAAAATCTAAGGGTCTTCCCATGATCGATGAATCACATGCTTTGTTAAAACCAGTTAGTTCAAACTCGATACCCACACCACAAGAATCAAAAGTTATGAAAATGAGAAAGTGATTGCCTCTAGAATGTTTAGGATTAATCCCCAAAAAATTTCTAGGGAAGACAAATTTGTGCCTATCAACAAAGTTAGAGCAAGCGTTAGGACAAATCCGATCACTGTTTCACAACCTCATGTCATCACTAAGAAAGATGTTAATTCTAATTCAAATGGTTTGTCTTATACATGAATAGAAAGCGCTGCTAAGACCATAAGATCACAGCCTAAGAGCAATACAAAGAATGATATGGCCCCCCCCTGTGTCTAAGAGTAGTTGCATCAAGAATAAAGAAGTTGAAGTAGAAGAACACCATAGGAATGTAATGTTTTCTAAGAATAAGATACATATGTCATCTGAATGTAATAACATTAAGTTTGCTATTCGTAATGATAAATCTGAAGTTGTTTATGCTATGTGTAAGAAATGTTTAATTACTGCTAATCATGATGTCTACGTGCTTAAATATGTGAATGACATGAATTCTTGTGGTAAGAAACAGAAGGCAAATGTTTCAAAAATTGCAAATCAAAAGAATCATAAGCCACAGGTCAAGAAACCTAAGAAGGTATGGTCCATAGAAAGATTTGCCTCATCTAAGCCTAGTAAACCTAGGTCTTGCCTTAGGTAGTCACCAACTGGAAAAAAAATTGACCTTAAAGGAAAAATAATCGCATCCAGTGAATCAGAGAGTCAATATGACTACTCTAAAGGTGATAATGCATGTATCTCTAACCCTCAAGAACCTACAAGAAAATAGTTTCCAAATTCTACTTTTTCTTTGGCAGGTTATTCGAATATGTTTATGGTGCGTAGACTCGGGATGCTCAAAGCACATGACAGGAAATCTGAAGCTTCTCATAAATTTTGTCTAGAAGTTCTTGGGAACCGTCCACTTTAGAAATGATCATGTTGTTGCAATTTTGGGTTACTGTGATCTTCAATGAGGAAATCTTTTGATCACCAAGGTTTATTTCGTTGAGGGCTTGGGGCATAACCTGTTCTTGATTTAGAGGTCGCTTTCAGAAGAAACACCTGTTTCATCAGAAATCTCAAAGGAGTTGATTTGTTAAAAAGAAATCGCACAACAAACCTTTACACTATCAACCTACATGAAATGGCCTATGCTTCTCCAATTTTCCTAATGGCTCGTGCTAATTCTACCAAGTCTTGGTTATGGCATCAACGTTTATCCCATCTAAACTTTGACACCATAAAAGACTTACTAAAAATGATCTTGTCACCGGTCTTCCAAAATTCAAATATCATAAAGAACATCTTTGTCGCTCTTGTGAGCAAGGAAAAAGAAAAAATACATCTCGCCCACCCAAACCTGTTCCAAATTCTAAGCAGAGGTTACACCTTCTTCATATGGATTTGTGTGGCCCAATGAAAGTCGAAAGCGTAAACGATAAGTGGTACGTTCTGGTGATTGTAGACGATTACTCTCGTTACACGTGGGTACACTTTCTCAGATCAAAAGATAAAGCACCAGAGGAGATTAAAATCTTTCTCAAGAAAATTACAGTTCTACTACAAGCTCCAGTTATTATTGTAAGAACCGACAACGACACAGAATTCAAGAATCAAGTGCTTAAGAAATACTTTTATAGTGTTGGCATCTCTCACCAAGTGTCTTCTGTCAGAACACCTCAACAAAATGGAGTAGTGGAACAAAGAAACCGGATGCTAGTGGAGGCTGCTAGAACAATGTTGATTTTTTCTCATGCACCATTATTCTTATGGTCTGAAGTGATTGCTACTGCATGCTACACTTAAAACTGTTCCATCATTCACCAACGACTTAACAAAACACCATACGAGCTCATTAACGGCAGAAAACCAGATATATCCTTTCTTCATATATTCGGGGCTCTCTGTTATCCCAAGAATGACCATGAAGATATTTGGAAGCTTGTTGCAAAAGGTGATATTGGCTTCTTTATTGGTTATTATGCTAATTCCTATGCTTACAAAGTCTACAATCGAAGGACAAGGAAAATTATAGAGACAATGAATGTAACACTTGATGAACTTTTAGCTATGGCTTTTGAACAACGCACTTCAAAACCCGGGCTTCAAAGCATGACTTCTTTACAAATCAGTTCAGGACTCGATCGTACTTATACTCCGTCAACAATAACAACTCAACAACTAACTAAACATGAATTGGATTTACTGTTCAAAGCTATGTATGATGATTATATTGGTGGTCAACCGTTAGCTGCTACAAGAACTGGTCTGGCAGCTCAAGCACCTCTAGTTCTTCAGACTCCAACTACATCTACAACAATAGTAGACACCGCACCGACACCAACAAATTCATCCTCTCAAGCTACAATTTTTCCAAACACATCACAAGATCTTGACAAGCTTGAAACACAACAACAACATGTTCTGAATGCTATGCTAGATGGAAATATGTTTGTAAATCCTTTTGCTACTCCATCCACAAGTGCTGCTGAATCATCATCTTCACAATATGTAGATCTATCGAACATACATACGTTTTATCAACCTTACCCTCATGAATATCTGTGGACTAATGATCACCCTCTAGAACAAGTGATAGGAGAACCCTCATGACCAGTTTTAACATGGAATCAACTACGAACAGATGGTGACATGTGCATGTATGCATTAATCATGAACACTATAGAACCAAGAAATGTCAAAGAGGCTATGACCCACCCTGCATAGATTAAATCAATGCAAGAAGAGCTTCTCCAGTTCAAAAGGCTTGATGTATGGGTGTTAGTTCCTGCTCCAGACAACATAAAACCCCTCACTTTGAAATGGCTATTCAAGAACAAGCACGATGAAGAGAACACGATAATTAGAAACAAGACTCGTCTAGTTGTAAGAGGGTACCACCAAGAGGAAGGAATAGATTTCGAAGAATCCTTCACTTCGGTTGCTAGAATGGAAGCTATCAGGATATTTTTGGCATATGTTGCACACAAATCGTTCATCGTGTTTCAAATAGACGTGAAATCTTCTTTCTTTCTTGGTACATTAAAAAAAGACATGTACGTGTGTCAACCTGAAGGTTTCACCAATGCTGATCATCCAAGTCATGTCTACAAGTTAAATAAGGCTCTTTATGGGTTAAAGCAAGCACCAAGGGCATGGTATGATGAATTGTCAAAGTTTCTCCTACAAAATAGCTTCTTCAAAGGCACCATTGATCCAACATTGTTTATAAGACGCTTCGATGATGACATCTTAGTGGTACAGGTTTATGTAGATGATATTATCTTTGGTTCAACAAACACTAAGTATACCCAACTATTTGCTGACCTTATGAAAAGCCGCTTCAAAATGTCGGTGATGGGGAAATAACATTTTTCCTTGGATTACAAGTTAACCAATCCCCCCGTGGCATCTTTATAAACCAGTCCAAGTAGGTGTTAGAAATCCTTAAAAAATATAGAATGAAAACAAAACTTATTGATCCGTTTGAACTCCATGGAGATCAAAGAAAAAATTGACCTAGATTAAATTGGGGACTCTAGTCGATGCAACAAAAATATCGTAGCATGAGGATTGAGTTGCCCCGAATGTATCTATGTCATGACACATGGAATTGTACATGCTACTTTTTTATGTGCTCGGTACTAGGCAAAGCCAACCGAGAAGTACCTCAAGGAGGTTAAAAGGATCCATTGCTATCTCCGAGGAACCGTTAATATGGGTCTCTGGTATATGAAGGATTCTAGTTTTGAACTAACCGAATTTTCAGATGCTAATTATGCGAGATGTAAAGACATCTTCAAGAATACTTCCGATGGAGCTCAATTCTTAGGTGAAAAGCTAGTTAACTGGTCCTCAAAGAAACAAGATTGTACAGCGCTGTCAACCGCAAAAGCAGAATATGTGTCACTATCCGCTTGTTGTGCCCAATTCATTTGGGTGCGGACATAGTTAACGGATTATGGCTGTCACTTCAACAAGATTCCAATCTATTGTGATTCGAAATCAGCCATAGCCATATCTTGCAACCCGGTCTAATACTCAAGAACCAAACACATCGCTGCCGCTACCATTTCATAAAGGAACACATGGAAAAGGATACGATTGAATTGTATTTTGTCAAGACTGATTACCAACTGGCCGACCTCTTCACCAAAGCTCTTACAGTGGATAAATTCAAATATCTAGTTCGTCGCCTTGGTATGTGCAGTTTATCTCTATAGGAGCTTGAACGTCTAGCAAAATCACAGTAATCCTTTGTATATAATTATCAGAAAAACAAAATATAAAAATATAAAGCCAAGAAAAAGAAAATATAAAAAGTATAAAACCTATAAAAGCAAAACACAAAATCAAAAAATTTCAAAAATACCAAAAATAATCTTCTTCGACATGTCTCTCGTAAATCGATAACATTTACACACCTAGAAATGTTGATTAATATTAACACGGGTGTATAAATGAAGTTTGAGCGAGAGTTTCAAATGCTTTCAAAATATGTCTCTTCAAATTTGTTCTCTCTACGACTTCTAAGTAAATGTCAGCTTAGGACTCGGACTCCAAAGAAAGGAAAATGTTCATTTATGTACATTTATCCTAAACAACGAGAAGTTCACATCTTCTCGGTCTTGAGCATTATCATATGAACATTCCATGTTTTAAATGCTCACGAGAAGCACTAAGGAAAGGATAATTAATCAGATACATCAAAAATCATTTTCTTGTTGAGCACAATTTTTCAAGATATTTTCATCAAAAAAAATTTCAAAATCTTTCAAAATTGTGTGCTCAACAAACTCCCACTCCAAGTTTCCACTCTAATATTTTATTGAGGGGGAGTATAATAATAAGACTCATTCTGCATGCTCTCCTGTTCTCCCAAGACTTAGTTAGACTCATGTGAATTACGAGACATTAAGTTGTTTTTAATTTACTAATATTTTCCAAAAATTGTCAACACATATGCAATTTTTAAGGGGGAGAATTGTAATTAAAAAGTGATCAATAAAGCTTAATATGGATACGATCTTCGATCTGTAAGTGCGTTCCTAAACCTCGCATGTGCAAAACTCTTTCATAATATGGTGCATATATATAGGGGAGCTTTTAGGTAAATATAAAAACTCTCAATGTGTCATAAATGATTTCTCAGACACGTTGATTGATTTTCCAAATGGTTTTATGGATCTTCATGGCAATACTAAAAGACCGACCAACTGTTGTTTCTCAAGGATTTATAAGGTAGTTAAGGTTAGGTATATTCGTTCCATGATCCAGCCAAAACTAGAGGGATCTACCCTGGAACACTCCATTAGATAGAGTAGAAGTCCTAGGTATAATTGTAAAAAGGAGTAAAGTGAGACCGAGAAGAATGTTATCCAAGGCATGAGTTATCACTGGAACGATCCCAACAAAGTGATAATGAGGACAAGTTGGTTTAACATTGAAGGGGTTGAAGAATTAAAAAAGAAATATAAGGATAAAGGGTGAAAAGAAAGAAGCCCTTCATACAACCTTAGGTAGAAACTGGGTCAATACATAATCTATCGGTAATCACAATGATGATTCTGGTATTGAAGACAAGTCATCATAGACCCAGTGATGGAAAGCACAACCCATTCTAGCTACTCAAGCTTCTCTTAAAAGAAGTTTGTTTCATTTCTCACAGAGTTTAACATGTTTCTATTGATTTTCTCATTCCGAGATCATTGATATTGAAAAGGTGGCAGTCCGCTCTAGCCTTTGATTACCAAATAACAAATGTGCACTTATAGAGTCTAGAGCCATCTAGATCAATCAAAAATCTCACTAGGACACAAATTCCAATATACAAAATGTCATACATCATTATACAACATTTGGTATTAAAGAGTCCTACGCATCATCCTTGTGGTAATTGCCAGAACATTCAGAGTGATACTTTTTAGTATTCACAGTGATGAATGGAAATCCTTCAAGAGTCAACATCAATCAACTCTACAGTAGGTGACTTGCGAGATTCTAAATGAATTAAGCTAGTGTCAATTGGATATCATTTTTGGTCCAATATATGAATTGATGACTCAATATGAAAGATAGTATCTATCTGATTCACTCTTACCGTGTTGTCTTCTTTGAGACGCTCTGGTAACGAGA
The DNA here is from genome assembly GCA_026074375.1 of Tanacetum coccineum. Taxonomy (NCBI): domain Eukaryota; kingdom Viridiplantae; phylum Streptophyta; class Magnoliopsida; order Asterales; family Asteraceae; genus Tanacetum; species Tanacetum coccineum. Next base: position 58,441 of record BQNB010015478.1, read on the forward strand.
ACGACTAGTGCAGCTGCGAAACCTTGTCAAGGATATTCTTTTGAATTCTACATGATTACAGGCAGTATTTATACTGATTAACGGGGAATTGTAGTTATTGCAACCGTATTCGACGAAGTGACAAAGAAACTTTCGTCCATGTATGTTTATCACTAACCTATACTTGCATGTTTTCTTGACGGTAGCAGCTTCTAGTCCATGTCGAGTCAAGATTCAAGACCCATGCTTAATCGACAAAGATAAATACATGATGAAAGCTCAAGCACATGTTTCCAAGTCTTCTGCAATCTCTAATGTACAAGCACTTCCTCAAAAGAACATTATCGACAAAATTTACATGCAATAACAAAGATATATCTTACAAGTAGATCAAGTACTACTCCTTCCATTCTGTGGTACAAGTAATCATGTCAAGGAAAATGTTGAGGGAGATTGTTAGCAAGCTTTCAAGACCTTAAGCATAAGGGTGAAGACGCAAGATCGCAATGAGGAAGATTCAAGGATAAAGATTTAGAGATCTCAATAGTCAAGACAAATCAAGTCTAAAGACCACGATATCTGTATTTTGTCAAAGAATATCAAGTTAAAGATCAAGATCCATCATTACAAGCATGCAAAAAGAACTTTAAAGGAATTCTCAAGAACACAAGGCTTCAAGATTCAAGACGTCACAAGATATGAAGCCATAAGTGTTATGACCACCCATTAGGGGGAGATTGTTAGCTGTGTTTTTATGTAAAGTGATGGTCATTATATATTCCTGAGCCTTGTATATGAAAACGTAGTTTACGGGAATTCATTTAAGCTAAGTGGGCCTAAGTTATAGGCTTAAAGCCCATTAGTTATCAAGCCCGACCATAAGACAAGTATATAAATCCCTCTCTTAGTGTGGAGAGGGTGTTACTCATTTTTCTATCTATGTGAAGTAACCATTTTTCTCTTTAGTTCTTTCTCTCTCTAAACATCTCCCTCTCTAGAATCCTCAAGTATTTTGTGTGTGTATGTGTTTTGATAAGGTTAACAGAAGTGTAGGCACATATATGCCATATCTTCCTTGATGGATACGGCGTATAGGATGTCAGAGTCAGTATCTTCAAATGTCTTCATTTAAGCTCCAGAATGCACGCCTTTTTGCTAATCTTCACCAAGTACACCATAATTACTACAGTTCTTAAATACAAACAATTAAGTAATAATTCTTGCAATAATTATACAAAATGGGTTATTTACATGAGATAAATGATGTTATAAAAGTAACGTTATTTGATGTCTTCAGTTGTGCATATTGTTAGTGCAAATATTACGATATTTAATCTACATAGTCTCGTTTTTTGTTGATGACAAACTGTTAGCCTTAGTTGTCAGTAAAGTGATGGTAATTATATATTCTTTAACCTTGTATAGGAGTATTATAGTTTACGGGAATTACTTCAGCTAATTAGGCCTAGGTTTCAGGCTTAAAGCCCACGTATTGTCTAGTTTCGGCCCAATATCGGCCCAACAAGGCCCAAATGCAACCCACATAGGGTCCAGCCCTATAAGGGTATAAATACCACCCTCCTAGCATGTTATGAGGGTGTTACTTCTTCATTTCTCTATTTTATGCAACTTCCTTCCACCTTCTTTTCTCTCTTCCTCTTTCTCTCTCTATAGATTTCTTTCTTTTTCATCTCTATGTGTGAATGATGTTAATTTTACAAGTGGTATCAAGAGCTTAGGGATGATCACGTGATTGTTTATGTGCGTTTTTACTTGAAAATTTTAAAAAATCTAAGCATTTTATAGTCATTTTATGCGAAAAAAAGTGGTAAAAATTTTGATGTTAGAAATGTGAAGGTTAAGGTTTTTATGATAGAAATAGCTTAGATATAGTTAGTTTTGCAAAAAAAATCAAGAAAAAAGGTTAAAGATTGTGGTTTTTAGGTGTTTTTTAGTATTTTGGTTCGTTTGTACTTTTGTTCATCTAGAGGTTTGGCTGGCTAGACTAGCGATTTGGCATCTCTAAACTAGGGATTTGGTATCTCTAAACTAGCAATTTGGCATCTCTAAACTAGAGATTTGGCATCTCTAAACTAGCGATTTGGAAACTCTAATCTAGTGATTTGGCAGCTATATACTAGAGGTTTGAAAACGTTCATCTAGTGGTTTGACAATGTTGAGGTTTGATAACGTTCATCCAGCCATTTGACAACATTCATCCAGCAATTTGATCCATCATTTCAGGCAATTTGAACATCATTCTTTAAACAAATCTCTAAACTACAATAAAACAACATCATAATCACCCAACTCTTACTAATCATTGAATCAATCTTATAATATCATATCACACGAATTTTTGCAATGTCGACTTAACAAGACATCTATTCAGCTGGTTCTAAAAACCGTCCTCCTATACTTAACAAAGTAAACTACGTTCCATGGTCTAGTCGTCTTCTTCGTTATGCAAGGAGCAAACCAAATGGGAAATTGATTTACAATTCCATTATGCATGGTCCATATGTCAGACGAATGATTCCTGAACCCGGTGACCCAAACCGTGAAGTTCGTGTTGCTAAAACTTTTCATGAACAGACTGATGAAAAACTTACTAAAAGGATATTTAGCAGATGGAAGCTGATGACCAAGAAATTCAGACGTTTCTTATCTTACTATCATCGTTTATGAAAGTTAATGAACGATTTCAAATGAAACAAACATTTCCCATAAAAGATAGCCAGTAATCTCAAGTTTCTCAACAATTCACAACCAGAATGGAAACGTCACATCACCATTGTTCGTCAGGCAAAGGATTTGCATCAAGTCGACTGTAGTGAGTTGTATGATTTCTTGAAGATAAATTGGGAGGAGGTAAATGAACTAAGGGCAGAACGACTTGCAAAGGCACATGACCCTCTTGCATTCATGGCAAAAACTCAGACTCGGTATACTTATCTAGTGTTTCACCCAGATCACCCATCACAAATTACCTACATGCAACAACCACCAATCAATAACAACTTTGTCCCAAAACGTCCATTCAACACGAATTACATGCAACAACCAACGCCAAACCCTGATGAAATCAATGATCCCACCACTACAATGAACATGGCACTTGTACTTATGGCTAAGGCATTTAAACTAAAATACTCCACACAAACAAACAACAACCAAAGAATTTTATCAAACCCTCGCAACAGTAAATTGCTCAGCCGGGTATAAACATGGTTGGCGGTAATAAGGGAAATCAGTTTAGACAGTATGCAGGGCAGAATGCGAACAATCAGATTGAGTACAATGCAGGGCAATTTACAAGGAATCAGAATGGGTATAAGACATTGCAGAATACTGGGAATCAGGTTGTGCAATATGCATTTCAGAATTCGGGTATTCATAATGTTAGGAATCAGAATGGGCTTATTGTTGTTCCAGGGATTGCTAATCAGAATAGGAATGGCAATGTTGTAGCAGCACGGGCTGAGGGTAATGGTAATGGGAATAATGGTAATCAGATTAGATGTTACAACTTCAGAGGAGTGGGTCATTATGCTAGAAATTGCACATCCAAGCCAAAGAGAAGGGGTGTTGCTTTTCTTCAGACTCAGTTGTTGATTGCTCAAAAGGAAGAAGCAGGGATCCAACTCCAAGCTGAGGAATTTGATTTAATGGCTTCTGCAGGAGACATTGAAGAGATTGAGGAAATAAACGCGAACTGCATTTTAATGGCCAGTCTGCAACAAGCATCTTTATCGGGTACTCAAGCTGACAAAGCTTCCGTCTACAATTCAGATGGATCAGCTAAGGTACACCAATCCTAAAATTGTTATAATAATCAGATCTTTAATATGTTTACTCAAGAGGAGCAATATACTAAGCTACTTGATCCCATTACTGAGCCACATCCAGTTTAACAGAATTACAACAATGTTATTTCTAGGGATCCCAATGTGGAACATAGTAGAGGAACAGTAGATCAAAATCCTGGTACTGTTGAGGAAACACATGCTTATTTTGAGTCATTATATAATAATTTTCTCATCGAAGTTGAGAAAGTCAACACGGTCAATCGCAAAATGCGTTAAACAAATTCTGATTTGACCACTAAGCTTGCAAGATATAAGGGACAAGAAAAATGTTTTGAAATCAATCAAGAAAAATACGATAAACTTGAAAGGTGTTATCAAATGTCTGTTTATCAAGAGCAATGTCTTACTAAAAACCAGCTTTCACTTAACTTTTGCTAAAACTATAACGACTTTGAATGAGGAAATTGCAAATTTAAATAACCAGCTTTCAAAAGAAAAATCAATTGTTTCCTATCTTCAAGAAGAAAGGAAAAAGTTGAAAACTGATTTTAAAACACGCAAAGATGAGTTTCTTGATAAACAAATTCAGGCTGAGAAAAAGATTAAGGAAGTAGATAACATTTTGGTTAAAACAGGTCAATCGATTCAAATGATGCATATGCTCTCACCTAAGCCATACTCGTTTTACCACATTGAACAAAAAATGGCCCTTGGTTATCAAAATCCCTTCTATCTCAAGCAAGCTAAGAAAAAAAACCGATTTTGTATAATGGCAAGGTATTGTTAGATAAGCATGATCATCCTGATGTGTATGATTTGGAGGAGACTCTACAACTTGCTTAAGAAATTCGTTTAAAAATAAAACAACTAAACAAAGAAATAAAATCGGCAAATTATGCAAAGATTAATCAACTTTTAAATGTTTTTGTTTCTCAAAAGTCCATGTCACGTGAAGAATTGTATTTTTCAAATACTTCTAAAATGGCCAGTGATTCTAACTCGGTTTCCAAACTAATTTCAATACCTGATGATGAGTTTTTGGATAATGCTTCTTCACCAAGTGTTGCATGCAAATTTTTAAATGAGGTAAAAGGCACTATTATGACTCTTCAACGTGTTCTAAAGCAAAAATGATAATAGATATAAACAATTGATCATCTGTCGTTCATTAAGAGTTTCAAAAGATGTTAAAAGATGAAATTGCTCCTATTGTTAACCAAGTTGATGCTAGAGTACAAAAATTTGAAATATAATTTTAGAAGGAAGCAGCTAAATTTGTTTGAGACTTCAAATCTTATGCAAAGTAAGCTGATGAATCTCTTGATAAGAAGGTTTTAGAATACGAAAATGAGCGTCTCTTGAGAGTAGTTGTTAGTCAGGATATTATGGCTATTGTACAAAATTATTCTGCTGTAAATACATCAAATCTATAAACTAAGCTTGACCATATGAAAGAAAAACTTGAAACCTGTATCATTAAAAAGGAAAACGAATATGCTCTTCTTTGGAATGATTGGTTCAAAAAATGTGAATAATGTAAATATGACAAGATTCATACGATAAGGCTTATTATGAAATGCAATAAAAGGTCAAACGGTTGCAAGCCCAGTTGGGAGATCTTAAGGGGAAGAGTAGCAAAACTCAGTATGCATCAAATACCCTTGATTCTTTGTCATAGAAACTTGATGATGAGAACGTGTCCTTAAAATTTTAGGTTTTGAATTTAGCAAAAGAAAATAAACACCTTAAGTCTATTTACAAGAACCTTTTTGATTCTATCAAAAAACACGGGCTCAAACCAAACACATAACTGACTCATTACAAGAAAAACTTAATGATACGATTTATGAAAATGCTACGTTAAGAGCCCAGTTGTATACCAAGTTTTTCGAACAACAAAATGAAGTGAAAGGTATGAGTGCGAACACTAAGTTTGCAAAACCATCAATCTTGGGGAAACCGCCTTTGCAATATCTCAGAAACTAATCAGTCATTAGACAACCGAGTGCGTTTAGATCTGAACGACCTAACTTTCCAAAAACTCGATTTATTCCCAAGGTTGATGTGAACAACGATTTGACAAAACCAGTCATTTCACACTCGGTACCAAAAACACAAGTATCAAAAGTTGTGAAAAAGGATAAAGTGATTGCCCTAGGAATGTCTAGAATCAATGCTCTTAAGAATTCTAGGGTAGACAATTTTGTGCCTAACAAACATGTAAAAGCAAGCGCTAGAACAAAACCGATCACTGTTTCACAACCTTATGTCATCACTAAGAAAGATGTGAATTCCAACACAAATGGTTTATCCTCTTCTGAAGTAGAAAGCACTGCTAAGACCAGAAGACCACAGACTAGGAGCAATCCAAAGAATGATAGGATAACCTCTACATCTAAGAGTACTTGTCTCTCGAATAATCTTGAGAGAGTAGAAAAACACCATAGGAATTTACTCTTGTCTAAAACTTCAAACCATAGGTCATCTGAATGTAATAACATTAAGCTTGCTATTCGAAATGATAAATCTGAAGTTGTTTGTGCTACATGTAAGGAATATATGATTACTACTAATCATGATGAGTGTGTGTTTAAGTATGTAAATATCATGAATTCTAGCAAGAAAAATCAAAGTGTTAATGTTTTAGTTAGTGCAAATGAAAGAACATAAGGCGAATGTCAAGAAATCAAATAAGTTAGAATCCGAAGAAAGACTTGCTTCACCTAGGCCTAGCAAACCTAGAACTTGCCTTAGGTGGTTACCAACTAGAAGAGTCTTCAAACTTTGTCAAAAAATAACTACATCCAGTATCACCGAGAGTGAGTCTCATACATTTGTGTGCGATAATGAAAGTGCTTCTAACCCCTAGGAACCTACAAGTAAACTGTTTCCAAATTCTAGTTCTTTTCTTGATAGGTTTACGAGACTCCAGAGGCAGAATACATGTCTCTACCTGCTTTTTGTTCTCTAATTTGTCTAGGGATGGATTTTGAACAACGCATTCTAAAACATGTACTTCAAGGAATCACTTGTGTACACATCAATGCACAACTCGTTTTTTTAAAATAAAGGAAAGTGTGCACTCATGTACATTTATCCTCTCAACGAGAAGATAACAACTTCTCAGATAAGAATTTCTCAAAAGGTTTTTCAAAATCATTTAAAATTAGGTGTTTGACACTCCCTCCTCATGACACTTTCAAAAGTCGAATCATTTTTTATAAGTGGATCAATTTTTGAGGGGGAGCCTTTAAAACCAAGTCTTAATGTTTTTAACACGTTCTCTCATCTCTTATTTGTGTGTTTAAAACATTTCACTTTGTATATATCTATCAGAAAAGCAAATACAAAATTATAAAACCTATAAAAGCATAATACAAAATCAAAAAATTTCAAAAATACCAAAAATAATCTTCTCTGACATGTCTCTCAAAATTGATAATATTTACGTCCCTAAAAATTCCGTTTAATAATGACACGGGAATGTACATAAAGTTCGAGCGAGAGTTTTTAAAATGGTTTAAAACTTGTCTTCTCTAAATTTTCTATAACTTCTTATTATTTCTGATCAGAACTCGGTTTTAAAGAAAAGAAAGTGTACGTCTCAGTGCGCTTTATCTTCAAAAGAAGAAAAATCTTCTTGTTTTTTAGCATTCTTATCAAAAACTTTTCAAAAGTGTGCTCAAAACATACGTCTTCTAAGTAAATGTCAACTTAGAACTTGGTTTTTGAAAGAAATGAAAATGTTCATGTATGTACATTATTCCTCAACAACGGGAAGTTCATACCTTCTTGGTCTTGAGAAAAGTCATATAAACATTCAAAGTTTTGAATGCTCAAGAGAAGTATCAGGAAAATGATTTTTAATCAAATAAATCCCACTCACTAAGGGTTCATGATAAAACTATCATTTTCCTTGTTGAGCATAATATTGTCAAGAATATATATCAATAAGAAAAATCAAAATCTTTCAAGATTGTGTGCTCAAAAACTCTCACTCTAAGTGTAGAAACTATAAGGGGGGGTTAAATAGTTTTACCGGTTAATTTGCGTTTTAAAAGTTTGCTTATGAAATAGTTTGATTCGAGATGTATGTAAATCAACCAACAATATGAATCACAACAAAACTATCTAATAATGCAAGTAATAAGTAAAGAGATAAAGAAAGAAACTATACAAAAACCAAGACAAGAAAACCTGAGATTTATAGTGGTTTGGCAACGAAGCACTTCTTCGTTCCTACTCCACTCCCCGAGCACTCTACTTTTTCCCGAGATTCAATATGTCAAACAAGTGCCCTTTAGGCGGGAGAAAGACCGTTTACCCGAAAACGATACTTTACTTTCTTTATCCTGACACAAAGACTTAGATGTCTCGAGTCCTTAATCTTAGCTCTAAACCAATCTAAGACTTCACGTAAGTTTTCAACACACACAAGATCATACATCTCTTGGATTGACACAAAATATATAAACATCAAAATCACAACCAATTTACAATCTACAACACATGGAACTACACTTGATCCAATTAATACAACAACAGAAAATAAATAAAATGGATGTTTGTGATCATGACGAAGAGAAGAAAGAAAGATCACTGATAATCAATATCCGTATTTATAAGAATATGAATGTTCTTCTCTTGCACTTTATTAGAAGTGAAGAAGAGAGGAAGAAAGAATTAATCACTTGAAACAAAATCAGGAGGTATGTTTAGGATCAAGATATGTGTTTTAGAAAGAAAGGAAGAAGAGAGAAAACTAGATCTGATAGAATTTTTGGCAAGAGGAAGTCTGATTTTGAAATGGATGGCCCAGTATTTATAGGGGACAAAAAAGTAGCCGTTGCTGGTGGCGGTCTCGGCCGCACCTATAAGGGGGCCACCACTAGACTCCTCTCCCTTTTTTGTCCTTTTGTGGTGAAAGATGTATCTGTTATGGAACCTTCCATTTTGGGGGAAAAATTTTAAATTCAAATTTTATGTTTTTAATAAAACATTTCTTTTAATTAATAAATAATTTGTTTTTATATTTTTATAAAAACATTTTTGTGGAAGTATAAGATTTAAGAAAAAATTATTTTCTTGATCATTAATCATGTTTAATGATTTGTTTATCCATACCTTAAGTGATTAATCATAGAAATAGAATTTTATGATTATTAATTTATAAACGTTTAATTTTATCGTAAACGTTTTCACATTTTGTTATTATCAAAACATTGAGAGGTCGAAAAATATAAATAACGTTTTTGGACATTATTTGTATTAACACTAAGTATGCACTCTAATCTATTTTTAAGGGAGAGCATATCTTTTAAAATTATCTACAAGTGGTTCATTTGGCATGCAACAGTTATTTTCCCCATGCTCGTTCATTCTACAAGTGGATCATCGTACATTAACTTATATTTTCATTCACTTGTTAAATCAAAAATTACAACCACATATGTAATTTTTGAGGGGTAATAGTGAATTAAATTTGATCAATAAAGCTTAATTCGGATAAGATCTTTTGAATATAAGTGCGTTCTCGACCTCGCATGTAAAAAACTCTTTCATAATATGGTGTATATGTATAGGGTAGCTTTTTCGTAAATCTAAGAACTTTCAATGTGTGTCAAATGAGTTATTAAACACGTTGACTGCTTTTTCAAAGGTTTTATGGATTCGATGGCAATACCCAAAGACTGACCATGTGATAATTCTCAAGGAGATATAAGGTGGTTAAAGTTAGGTATTTTGTTCCATGATCCATCCAGAACTGGAGGGATCTAACCAGGGACACTCTAGTAGATAGAGTAGGAGTACTTAGGTATGATTGAAAAATAGTAAAGTAGGATTAGGAAAAATGTTATCCAATGCACGAGTTATCACTGGAATAATCCCAACATGGTGATAATGAGGACACGTTGGAATAACGTTGAAGGTGTTGAAGAATGAAAAAGAATTGTATGGATAAAGGGTGTAAAGAAAGAAGCCCTCCACACAACTTTAGGCAAAAATCAGGTCAATGCATAATCTATCGGTAATCACAATGATGATTATGGCATTAAAGACAAGTCATCATGGAACCAGTGATACAATCCACAACCTTCCCAGCTACTCAGGCTTCTCTCAAAAGAAGTTTGTTTCACAGAGTATAACACGCTTCTATTGACTTTCTCACTTCGAGATTGTAGATATTAAAATGGTGGCAGTCCGCTCCAGCCTTCGATCACTAAATAACAAAAGTGCACTTATAGAGTCTAGAGCCAATGAGATCAATCAATAAATCTCATTAGGACGCAATTCCATATACACTTGTCGTGCATCATCAAGAACACAAGTTGTACAAGAGTCCAACATAGACGAAAATATGATCTATGTGAATTAATGAGAATTGACGGATGCTTTTTGAAATATAAAACTTTCGATGTGTTTAAAAATTCTTTATTCATCAACACGTCGACTAATTTTCAAACAAGTTTTCTTTAGACTTCTAAGAACTTCATTGGTCTAAGAGGTCGACCTCATGTCCCTTGTAGTAGTCTCAAAAGGACATTTTGGCATAGGAAGACTAAGCACGTATTGACGACTCAATCAGTCAGATAGTAACTAACTGATTCACTCTTATCATGTTGTCTACATTGAGACGTTCCGGTAATGAAAACTAACAAGTAAGGTGAATCTGATGCTTATGCGTTAGAGAATCTAACACTTTGAGCAAGAAACCCTATCAGGGAGATTCTTTGAATCTACCTGATCACAGGTACAATATTTATATTGTAAAACGAGGAACTGATGGTTATCTCAACCTAAAATCGATGATATAACAAAGACATACTCGTCCATATCTGTTGTTTATCACTAACTTAAACATGCAGGATTAGTTGATAGCGTATCTACCATAATTCTAGCTGAGTCGTAGTCAAGGCCACATGCTCATACTCAAAGTTCAAGGATACATACAAAGGCATCAATCATGACTTGAAGACATCTCTGAATTCAAAGATGCACTTACGCAAGCTCTGATAAACAAGAACTTCCTCAAAAAACATCAAGTACATGATTACAAGTAGATCAAGTCACAAGGTCTATGTTGAGGGATATTGCCAGCCTTCAAGTGGTGTCAAAGAATGAGTATGTTGGTTAAGAAGTGTTTCAGTCAAGAAGTATCCAAGATTATCCAAGGCTAAAGATCAAGATATCAAGAAAAATAACAAAGATATCAAGCTAAAGATCAAGATCCAAGATCATAAGCATACAAAAGGAACTGCAAAAGAATTCCTAAGAATACAAGGTTTCAAGATTTAAGACGTCATAAGAAGAGAAGCCATATGTGCAATGACCACCCCTTATGCGGAGATTGTTAGCCTAATTTTTTAGTAAAGTGATGGTCATTATATAATCATGAACCTTATATAGGATAATTATAGTTTACGGGAATTACTTAAGCTAATTAGGCCTAGTTTTCAGGCTTAAAGCCCAAGTATTGTCTAGTCTCGGCCCAATATCAGCCCAACAAGGCCAAAAGGCAACCTATATAGGGTTCGACCTTTTAAAGGTGTAAGATGTATCATATCACATCCATACACACAAAAATAAAGAAAAAACTAGAGAGAGAAAGAGATTTTAGAGAGAGAAAGAGGAAGAAAGCAAAATGGTAGATTACTAAGAGAAGAATGAGTAACCAACACCCTTCTAACATGCTAGGAGGATGGTATTTATAGTTTAAAGAGAGAATGACTCTTGTTGGGTCGTTTGGGCTTTAATGGGCCAAACAAATGGGCTTTAGCCCGACACCAAGGCCCAATTAGCTTAGATTAATTCTTGTCAACTACGTTTTCCTATACAAGGCTCGGGAATATTTAATGACCATCATTTTAATAAAAATGAGGCTAACAATCTCCGCCTAAGGGGTGGTCATTGAACTTATGGCTTTACTTCTTGTTACGTCTTGAATCTTAGAGCCTTGTATGCTTAGGAATTCTTTTGAAGTTCCTTTTGCATGCTTGTGATCTTGGATCCTGATCTTTATCTTGATATCTTGTGACTTTAACTTGATATCATGGTCTTTAGCCTTGAGAACAACTTGGATCTTTCTTGACTGGAACACTTCTTAACCAACATACTCGTCCTTTGACATCACTTGAAGGCTGACAATTTTCCTCAACATAGACCTTATGACTTGATCTATTTGAAATCATATACTTGACATTCTTTGAGGAAGTTCTTGTTTATCGGAGCTTGCAGATGTCTATCTTTGAAATTCAAAACTAATTTCAAGTTTTTTTTTAATTTTGTTGAATATATCCTTGAACTTTAAGAATGAGTATGTGGCCTTGACTGCGACATAGCTGGAATATGGTGGAAGCGCCATTAACTTGTCCTGCATGTTTAAGTTAGAGATAAACAACAGATATGGACAAATATGTCTTTTTCATTTCGTCGAATATAGTTGCAATAACCACGGTTCTACGTTAATCAGTATAGATATTGCATGTGATCAGGTAAAATTCAAAAGAATCTCTTTGACATGGTTTCAAGGGTTGTTTCGCTAGTTGCACTAGCGTTTCTTGTTACCGGAGCATACCAATATTAGACAAACGATATAGTAGTGAATCTATGACCCCCCGGCGCCCCTCACCCCTCCCCCCCTCTCCTCATGGTCCCCAACCCCCCCCCCCCCCCCCTCCCTCTCCCCCCCCGACCCCCTCGTCAATACGTGTTCAGTCTTCCCATGCCCAGATGCCCTTTTGAGGCTGTCACAATGGACATAAGATTAATTTTTTTTTGAAAAGCAGTTGACATGTTGATTAATAAATATTTTTAAACATCTCAAAAGTTTTATGGTTTCAAAAAGCATTCGTCAATTCTCATTAATATACAGAGATTATATTTGCGTCTGTGTTGGACTCTTGTACAACTTGTGTTCTTGATGATGAACAACAAGTGTATATGGAATTGTGTCCTAATGAGATTTATTTATTGATGCCATTGGCTCTAGACTCTATAAGTGCACTTTTGTTATTTGGTGATCGAAGCCTGGAGCGGACTGCCACCTTTTCAATATCTACGATATCGGAGTGAAAAAGTTGATATATCGGAGTGAAAAAGTTGATAGAAGCGTGTTGTTTTCCATGAGAAATGAAACAAAATTCTATTGAGAGAAACCTGAGTAGCTGGGATGGTTTGTGCATTACATCACTGGGTCCATGATGACATGTCTTCAATACCAAAATCATCTTTTTGATTACCGATAGATTATGCATTGACCCGGTTTCTACCTAAGGTTGTATGGAGGGATTCTTTCTTTACACCCTTTATCTTTATAATTCTTTTTCATTCTTCAACCCCTTCAATGTTATTCCAACGCGTCCTCATTAACACCATGTTGGGTTTGTTCCGATGATAATTCATGCCTTGGATAACATTCTTCCCAATCTCACTTTACTCCTTTTTTTCAATCATACCTAAGGACTTATACTCTATCTATTAGAGTGTCCATGGGTAGATCCCTCCGGTTCTAGCTGAATCATGGAACAAAATACCTATTCTTAACGTCTTTATAACACCATAAGAAACAACAGTTGGTCGGTCTTTGGTATTTCCACATTAGCCATAAAACCATTAAAAAAGCAATCAACGTGTTTGAGAAATCATTTATTACACATTAAGAGTTTTCTATATCACCAAAAAGCTCCCTCTACACATATGCATCAAATTATGAAAGAGTTTTGCACATGCGAGGTCTAGAACGCATTTATAATCACAAGATCTTATCCATATTAAGCCTTGCATCAAATTATGAAAGAGTTTTGCACATGCGAGGACGGGAACACACTTATATTCAAAAGATCTTATCCGAATTAAGCCGTATTGATCACATTTTATTCACTATTCTCCCCCTCAAAAATTGAATATGTGGTGATAATATTTGATTTAACAAGTGAATTAAAATAAAAGTTAATAAACGTTGATCCACTTTTAAGCTAATCAAAAGAATGAGAGAACAGGAATGCATGTCGAATGAACTAATATCAAAATTTATACTCCCATGAAAATATCTTGATAAATTGTATGTAACAGGAAGATGATGTTAAATTTAGCTGATTAATTATCATTTCCTTAGTGCTTCTCTTGAGCATTAAAAACATTGAATGTTTATATGACTTTTCTCAAGACCGAGAAGATATGAACTTCTCATTGTTTAGGATAAATATACATAAATGAACATTTTCCTTTCGTTGGAGTCGAGTCCTAAGCTGACATTTACTTAGAAGTCATAAAGAAAATTGAAAGAGACATGTTTTGAAAACTTTTAAAAACTCTCGATCGAACTTCATTTATACACGCGTGTCAATATTAATCAACATTTCTAGGTGCGTAAATGTTATCGATTGATGAGAGACATGTCAAAGAAGATTATTTTTGGTATTTTTGAAATTTTTTATTTTGTATTTGCTTTTATAGGTTTTATATTTTTATATTTTGCTTTTCCGATAAATATATACAAATAATTACTGTGATTTTGCAAGACGTTCTAGCTCATGTGGAGACAAACTGCGCATACCAAGGCGACGAACCAAATAATTAAACCTATCCACTAGAAGGGCTTTGGTAAAGAGATCGGCCAATTGGTAATCAGTCTTAACAAAATACAGTTCAATCGTACCCTTTTCTACGTGTTCCTTTATGAAATGGTAGCGGACGGCGATGTGTTTGGTTCTTGAGTGTTGGACCGGGTTGCAGGATATGGCTATGGCTAATTTCGAATCAAAATAGATAGGAATCTTGTTAAAGTAAAACCCATAATCCGTTAACTATGCCCACATCTAAAGGACTTGGGCATAACAAGCAGATAAAAACGCATATTCTGCTTCTGCGGTTGACAGCGCCGTACAGTCTTGCTTTTTCGATGACCAGCTCACCAACTTTTCTCCTAAGAATTGAGCTCCACCAGAAGTACTCTTAAAGGATA
>BQNB010015479.1:0-50055 GCA_026074375.1 Tanacetum coccineum
CGGTGCATTTAATGCACACTAAATGCAAAAGGCCATTTAATGCATGCGAGAGGGTATTCCGAGGGAAAAAAAGGATTTTATTAAAATTTTTTGAAAAAAAAAAACGGGACGATTAGCGGAGCGCGAGGTTTGAGGAAACTTAAAGTTTTATTCATTAAAAAACAGACCGATGACTCAAAAAGCGCGAGAGGGTATTCCGAGGAAAAAAAAAGGAAAGTTTTATTTTAAAAAGTTTTTGAGAAAAAAAAGGAAAAAAAAGGGTAAAAAAAAAAGTCAATGTTTAAAATAAAAAAAAAAGTCAATGTTTAAAAAAAAAAAAAAAAAAAAAAAAAAAGGAAACCGTTTGATTAATGTGGGGTGGGGCCGGGTCTAAAAGAATTTAATGTCACCCACTTTCCTGGGCGGGTCGGGTCCCCCAGGAATTGTATAGTTTAAGAATTTGAGTTTAGCAGTCGCATCTTTAAACGTGCTTTAGAATAGATAGGTGATTAGTTTATAAAGTTTTGATCGTGAATAAATTTTCTCTAACAAATTAGGATAACCTTCTTTTTTTTTTATCTTCCTTTGAGTTACCACTATGCACAAAGACTAGTTCATGGACATCATTATAGGGTAGTTCTGATGGGATGGGTTCGTCCTAAATTCCATGGTTCTAGGAAGTTTTCCTTTTAGTTAGACGGGGAGTAACGCTAACAAGGCAAGTTTTTTTGTCATTCAGTCAACGTGGTGGCTGATTGTGTTTGTGCGTGTTGTGTATATATTTTGCGTGTTAGTAAATGGTGAATGATGATTACGTGATCACGAGTGCATGGAGGAAAGAGGATGATGCGATGTTGAGGCGGTAGTGAGTGATAGTGTTTTGATGGGTGAACATTGCACCTTATATTAGTTTTTTTTTCATAAGCTATAAAAAATTATTAAACTACTGTTCATAACAATATTTTAGTATTAAATTTAATATTTAAAAAATAGTCGTACAGAGGGGGAACAGAGAGGGGACATCCCAGGTATTGTTATATAGTTATAGTTTGATATTTGAGACCTACAATGCGTGATGTTGGTAGTGAATTAAGTGAGTAATGCTATATCACGTTACTCCGTCTTCCCACAAGATCAAAACGCATGTCTCTATCAAGATCTTTATTTTTTCCAAGTTTCATGATTACGCAGTAATTGACATCCTGGCTATGGGCAGTCAGGGCGACGGCCCAAGGCATCACACAAATAAGAGGCATTGTTTTTTCCTGACTTGTATACATGAGAGAAATTATAGAAATGACAAGATTCAAGCTAAATGAGAATGAACAATAGCAGTTTGAGTTTGTCTATTTGGGGAAGACGACTAAACCAAGAGAGAGAAAGAAAACAAAAAGATTTTGTCGTGTAGTTGTGTGGGGTAGTCACGTGGGTGATATATGTTAGAGAATAAATACGGCCCAAGCCCGGCTGCTTTTCAAACAAGCGGGTATAAGGTATCTCATTGGTAATTGCAGTGGAAGGTGAAATATTAAGCAAGTGGGTGGCCATATTGAGAGCCTCAACCCAAAATGTGGGTAGAAGATTGGGCCATATTGAGAGACTCAACCTGTATCTATCTGCTTAACACGGCAGACTCAAGGTATATCTATTTTTTTTTCTTCAGTCCGAGCTTTCGTGATTTCGCCGCTTGGACTGCGGGGGAGTGTTAGAGAATAAATATGGCCCAAGCCCGGCTTGTGGGTTGGGTCCATTAGGGGTTGCTTATCTCTTGTAATCTATAAATAGTGATTGAATAATAAATCATAACTCAACGGGGTTTTCTATCATCTAACAAAGACTACGGTAAAAAAATAGATCTACATATAAAAACTACAAGAGAAAACCGCATATACCGTTTATTGTGGTTGTCCCGTGGTGATGGTCAGCTCGTGGTGGTGGTGGTGGTCGGCTATGGTTGAAATTTAAAAAGGTTTGGTGTGTGGTTTTAGAGAGAGAGAGAGTTGGATAAGAATGAATGAGTTATTCGAGTTTTCAACATTCAACATTACAGGAATTTATGTTTTCAATATTGCCGAAAATAAATTCAACTTTTCAACATTTTGCAAATTTCGTTTATAAGTAGTAGAGATGTTGCAGTCTTTGTGATTTAATACACTGTCAATGTTTCCGCAAATAGATTCATACATTGAGTAATTCCATAAATAAATGTTGAAAAAAAAGGCAATTTCTTTTTATAAGAAGTAGAGATACCCGGTGTTAAACGGGTCTTTAACTTAGTTGGTCAATGTTATAAGCCGGTTTGAGATAAAATACAGTACTACCTATTTATCTAAAAGGGGCAACTGTGCACACGTGCCCATGCCTATAGTGAAATTGTACAAAGTTAACTGAGGAACCAAAGAAAGGTGTGTACTTTTGTCAGCCACACTATGAATTTGGATACGAGCAGTCGAGCAATCGTCTTCGTCGATGGGTAAAAGCCAAGAACAGCACCCAACATGTGGTCTCTGCCCCAAGCACGGCCCAACCCATCATTCGGTCCACCACCTTACCTTTTTACTATTTTCTTTTCAGCATTCGTACATTAACATGACCAAACTTCATCATGTTGTTGTATAATGGTCTCAAAATCTAAGAAATGATATAAAAATATCATGGATATGTTCATATATACATAATGAGATTCAGATACGAGCGATCAGCGTGGATGAAGCCATACGTTTAAAAACCTCTCATCTAACGTCTTCTATATGACAGAATTATTTGTAGAATGCTAAAACTTAACTCTCACTTGTTCTGAACTCGAGATTTTAACAAGTATTGCAAAACACATATGCCGGTCGTCAATATGTATAGTTATATAGAAAATTTAACTTAGGTTTTACTATATGCATCACCATCTATTTTTAATGGGAGGTGATTTGCACACCCTCTTAATTTATTTGCACACTTAAAATTATGTGTCTTACCATTTATACCTTTAGTATTTGTGTCTTGATTTTCACACTCTACTAAGTAATTTAAGGGTATAAATGGCAACACACACACATTGTGAGTGTACCAATCAATAAGTTGTTGGAAAAATATGGTTTTGTAAAGTGAGGATTTGCAAACTTTGGACACTATTTAATATATGTAGATGTTAGAACCAGGCTAGTGCTCATGACCATGACGGGCACGACTATGAGGACTTGACAAGGTCAGGGAGAGTCCAGTGTGAGTGTGTATTGTCGTCTACATAAATGGGTGTTGAGTTCAAAGACATCGCGTCTACTCAGACCTAGGAGACTAAGTGCATCTCACAAGGGAAGGTTCAAAGGGTCACACCTACCTATCCTATGCAGGACTTAACCGCAGAAATTTTGCCGAAATTTTCGGGTGTTTTTGACCGATCTCCATTCATGTGGGGGATTGTTGGAAAAATATGGTTTTGCAAAGTGAGGATTTGCAAACTTTGGACACTATTTAATATATGTAGATGTTAGATATCTTTATATTAGATTGGGGCTTTGCGTTCTCCTCCAAGAGAGCTTCGCAACGAGCCAAATTATGTCCAAAATGGAGTAGAGATGAATGAGATATCGTGACTCAAAGTGAGGCACGTGGAACACGAATATGGAACTATCCCACATCGCCCAAAGTGTGAAGTGGGATTGGGTTTATAATGAAACCTTGGTAGTTGCTTGTAAATTCCTTTGTGGGGTTTATGCTCCCACGTCTACGCGCGGGGGGGGGGGGGGGGGTGCAAAAAATGGATTTCTGGGCCAAGATGGGTTCGGTTCCACTGAACTCATGCGAGCCCGCGCGACCTGCGGACACGAATGCAGCTCCGGTGGTTCACCTACGCGCCTATCTTTTTGCTACCAGTTTTGTTATAAGGTTCCAGAATATTCTTGATGCTACCAGCTTTGAGATTAGAATGTTGATAAGTTCAACATTTCAACGAACTCGCAGAATTCTCATTCAGTTTTTTAGATACACAAAAAACGAACTCCAAAATAACCATACGCAGCAGCTTAGAGCGGCCTTCCAGCAGTTATCATCGATTTTATACCGCGATCCTTTCCGTAATCTTTCAGGTCAGATTGTCTAGTCCGGCTGTACAACAGCTTTGGACGTTGTACCCTGGGAAACAGACGGCGAATCTGTTTTAAGGGAATCGTGTTAAACACGAGCCTCGTTCTTTTACTGCTTTAATTATCTGTTAATTCTTGCTGTTTATTTGCTTGTTAATGTTATTCGATTTATGATATTAAAAGTATCCAGGTTTCCCAACAGTCTTAAAACAGATTCTGTTTACACAGAATTAAAACGCTTTTAATTTTTATATAATATTGTTAACAAGTTTTCTTATAAACTATTTCTGTCGAAACCTAGATAGAGTTTCGCTGGAAATCAGTTTACAAAACAGATTTATTTGCAGTTTTATAGATCGATAAGTAAGTTTTTGGATAACAAAAGATATTAGGGTATGAAAGTGCCTCAAACCATACCATATGCTTCAAAATTTATTTAATTTATAATGCTCATATTCACACACAAACAAAAAAAGTATGTTAAAACATAACAGTAAACACCTATATCAACGTATGCAATATAAAACGTACCTAATACAAGCATTTGGACAAACTTACAAGAAGTGAGAACGAAGTGAATGTTAGCTTAGCTTTGAGTAAACACATTTAAGTAATAATTCTTTTTCGTAATATTATTAATTTGGGTGAAGTCTAAATATACGCAACATATTTTTCCAAAATGAACAAAATACGTAACCTACTAAATATATTACTAGAATCGCTAAACAACTTTCAAAATTTGAACGATATACGTAATATGACCGAATATTGACGAAAATTTGACCTGTTTGACCGGTTACCATTTCCAAAAGTTACAGAAATGGTCCTTGTGATTTGTGTTGGACTTTCACTGTTAGTCCCTTAACTTTTTTTTCACTTAAAATTTTGTTTTTCACTTAAATTTTTAATTTTTTTTTCACTTAATTTTTAATTTTTTTCTTTCGTTCTTAATTTTCAAATGTTGACATTTGCTTAATTTTTTTAACGCAACTTAATTTTTTTTCGTTCTTAATTTTTTTATTACATTTTTTTTGGAAAAATTTCTAAATGTTGCGTTAAACTTTTTCACAACTAACACCCTCATGTGTAATAAAAAAGTGTAATAAAAAAAATGTAATAAGTATAATAAAAAAAAGTGTAATATTTTTTTATTACACTTATTACATTTTTTTTATTACACTTTTTTATTACACATGAGGATGTTAGTTGTGAAAAAGTATAACGCAAAACTTTTTTTAAAAATTATTAAGTGAAATAAAATTAAGTTTAACATTTGAAAATTAAGAACGAAAAAAAATATTACACTTTTTTAATTACACTTATTACTTTTTTTATTACACTTTTTTATTACACATGAGGGTGTTAGTTATGAAAAAGTTTAACGCAACATTTAGAATTCCAAAAAAAAAGTGTAAAAAAAAATTAAGAACGAAAAAAAATTAAGTTGCATTAAAAAAAATTAAGCAAAAGTCAACATTTGAAAATAAGAACGAATTTTTTTTTAATTAAGTGAAAAAAAATTAAAAGAAATTAAGCTAAAAAAATCTAAGTGAAAAAAAAGTTAAGGGACTAACAATGAAATTCCAACACAACACAGGGACAATTTCTGTAACTTTTGGAAATGGTAACCGGTCAAACAGGTCAAATTTCGGTCATAACCCGTCATAATTACGTATATCGTTCAAAATGTAAAGACTTATTTTAGCGTTCTAAGGTAATATATTTAGTAGTTTACGTATTTCATTCTTTTTTAAAAAGTATGTTGCGTATATTTAGACTTCATCTTATTAATTTTGTTAGCCTCAAAATATCGAGTCATTAATAAATCTTGGTCATTTATTTATTTACGTTGTAATAGGCTAGAAGAGTAAACGGGCTCGTTATATTAATCTAATCTTGTATACGTTGCGGGTTTTAACCCAACCAAATCCCGAGCCCGGCCTAAGGACAAGCCCATTAAGCGTCCAAGTATTTATTAACAACCCTCCCTAAAAAATATTATAAAGAATATACTTACTTTCTAAAGGATTTGGTTGTTTCATTTTGTTTCACACGCATCTTATGACATAATTCTCCTCTCTTTTTCTTTCTTATTTCTTTGTCTCTCTAACATCTCTCTTATTTTTTTCTCATCTTCTTCCTACTATTTCTTATGTATTTCGTGTACTAGTAATCATGGTGAAGTGAAAGTATTGGTCCTACATTTGGTATCACTCGCCTCGAGTGGGTTTAGTGGTTTCGTTGTGGTTTTATTGAGCTTATTGGTTCGGCTTAAAAGACTTATTTTTCATTCGGCTTATTTCTATTTTTATTTATTAAGTTTAAAAAGCACCAATCTTCTTATTTCAAAACAACATCTAGCATATTTAAAAAGTAGTTTAAGAAAAGTTCATTTTAGGTTTTAAAAAACTGCTTTTCTCGAATAAATGTAGCTTTCAGAAAACTTTAGTTTTTTAATCCTTCTCATTCGAAAACAACTAGCTTCAAAACTTTCATTAGAATCTGTTTCTACCTTATTTGCTAAATTTTTTTCGTGGCTTAGCACTTGCAAAAGGGGCCTATTCCGAAACTTATTTTCTGGGTTTGTTTTCATTCTTCATGTAACACTCCCAAAATCAGGTAGCAGCGGAATGGTAACAATGGGGTGCTACGTCAAAGTACAACAATCAAGATATAGAGGAAACGGACCATTAAATGGCGTTAAGACAAGATTTCATTCGTTGCCATAGCATAAATCAGAGTTTAAATACATTAGGACAATATGTTCCAAAAGTCCATAAACATTTCAAGTACATATTTAATTATTAAACAAAATCTTCATAAAACCAAAATCATGACTTAAGTTTTAAAGATAATAAAAAATTGCATAGACTTAGATAAAACACAGAATCCGTCTTCATTGATATCCGCCCCGGCTCACTCTCCAATCTTCATGCCATAAGGACCTGAATTACAAGCTAAAAGACACACAAAGGTTGAGTGAGAATCAAGGTTTTTTATCGTAAAAAAGGGTGGACACACAAGATCGAAGGTAATAAAGACTCTGAAACACATTCAGTAAGTCCAAAACTTTAATATTGCACTAAACACACTCATGACCCCGAATGCCTTAAACTAGATTTGTGCCCCAATCAGAATATAAGATGCTTGCCAACAACCTAACACCTCTTAATGTTAAATGCACCCTAATCAAACTAGTGACCCAAGGAAAGGTGGGGATTGTCAGTCCCGACAGATCTATCCATAACACTCGCGCTTACTACAATAGCAATTAACGGTTCATGATAAATAGGGACTTCACGGCAATAAGGTAACTTAGCAATAATATTCAAGTGACAGTAATCTGGAGATAGCATATATCATACACTTTGTAAACCACTTTGAAAAAAACTTTGTTGTCCAAAAGTAAAACAAAGCAATGTAATCACCCCGTAAGATTTTGTAAACAATCACGTAGTAAAAAGGGGCTATGACTCAACCTCGAGTGAAGGTAATCAACAAGTCTTCACAAATAGAAAAATGCGTCGACGAAGGAATCCTGACTCAAACCTAATCAATATAGGTCAAATAAGTTACTAAAACACTTTGATTATTTATAGGTCGTATAGACTCATCATACTAACGTTCGGAGCTATCTAATTTAAGAGCCATGTATGACTAAGAGGAGCTAGGACACTTTAAATCGAAATCCAACAAACTTCGTCGATACCATCCCCCCGAAGAGGCCTCAATATGAAGACTCCCTTAATTATAGTACTTTTGAATACTAATACACATTAATAAAATTCTATATAGCTAAATCTACCATCTAATTTGTTTTTTTAGAGAGTGAAAATCATATTTATAAAAAAGTAAAAACGTTTATAAGTATACTTTATTAAAACTGGCGTAACTTTCCTCGTTTTAGTCCGTTTCTTTCGTTCTATCTTTCTTACGTTCCACAAGCCTTCGTATAAGACGAGAGTATCAAAATATTAACATTTTCAAAAAATTTGAGTTTTTTTGATGAATAGTCATTTTACTGTTCATAACAGTTATATATTTATTTTTATAGATTTAGTTATCGTAAATGTCGTAACTTATTCGTTTTAACTCCGTTTTTAGCGATTCTTTCTGAGTACTTCTCTAATTTTAAAAGTTTTAAATCATATTATAAAGATGTTTTAAAAATATAAAGTTTCTTCGTGGGAATATATTTTTATAAAAATAGTTTTATAAAAGTATATATTTATCGTAAACTTGAAATCGTCGTATCTTTTTCGTTATAAATCGGTTTTTCGAGTTTCTTATTATTTTGGAATCGTCATGAGGTGTAATATCTTTCAAAGGTGTTAAACCTACTGTCTAAAATACGAAATCCAACAGCCCCTATTGAAATCTTTAGGTGTACTCATTTTTATAACTTGTTTTCTATATTTTTCAACTTAATAAATACCACAAGTTATCCAATACTTATTATATACTTGTCTTACATTTTATAAAGTTCATGATCCATATTTATATCCATATAACATGTGTACAAGTTCATAAAAACATGTTTACAAGAAAAATCCACTTTTACAAGTTAAACATATCCTAAGTGGTGATTTAGTTATATAGAACATGTAAACACATAAAAATGATAAAAGTAAAGACATGAAGGTTTATAGATAACCTTATAGTGATGTAATATGGTGAACAATAATATCTAAACCCTTGTTTAGATATTTACCCAAGGTTTTCAAGTCTTGAAAACCCTAATCCTCCAAAGAAACCCTAACTTAGATTAAGCCTTAAGAAATAGCTTAAACCAAGCCTAACTATATCTTCATGGATGGCCTTATGATTATTGATGTGTGATGGGCTTTGTAGTGAATGGTAAATAATAAAAATTTTTATGGATGGATTTATTGCTATTAATTGGAAAAAAAAGACGTGGGATATGAAGAGAAAAAGGAAGATAGGAGTTGATTTTTTTGTAAGTAAAAGACTTGTGGTTTATCTCTTGCTAGTACTAGTGTTATATACTTCAATGACTAAGTCAAGAACACTATTAGGGATCACAAACAAGATGAGGGAAATGAGGAAGACTAGTTGGTCAAAAGAAACAAGTCATGGTTAGCTTTAATGAGCCTACCTATGTTTACAAATGCAGTTTGGTGATTTTTGATATTTTTTTTTGGTCTTTCCCTCCATCAAAAATCCGGCCAAAGTGTTGAGATCAAGATGATATTTAGTAAATTTTAGGTATTGATACAATTTGGTATTTGTTGAAGCGTAAAAAAGTTTGGTGCTTCCGGTAGTCTAAAAATGTATTAATTTCGAAACTAGTAAAACGTTATACGCAACCATAAAAATAAAATATAAAAAGTTGATTATCACTTTCGTAAAATAATATATTGCTTGCCTTGACGAAACTTTAATCGTTTGGTTTCTCTCCGCTTAAGACTGCTAAATTGTTTGATTTTTAACTTACGGCGATTTAACTATACATAATAAGAATTTAAAAGTAAACGCGTAAAGAAAAATAATAAATAATATAGTAAAATAGATGACGTCGTAAATGACCCCTGTAAATACGAATGTACAGTCATCCTCTGGTTAGAAGAGCCTGTCCTCAAGCTCAGGTTGCAAACATCCTGAAGAAGGACCGGGTTCAGAGAAAAGATTCCGATATTCTTCCGGAATTGGTCCTTCAACGTTCCCAAGAATACCAGCTGCTCCTTGCCTGAGAGTTCCAACGAACTTGACCATGGAATTCTTCTCTGTTTTAAAGAGCTTTTTCAACTTTCCCGCGTTCCACGATCTCAATAGGTTTCTTCAACAAAACAAGATTTTCATCATCTCGATCTCATCCCAAAGTCACCGAACAAACTGGCTTAGCCAAGCCATTTCTTCGAGAGGTTCACACGATAAACGTGTCGGAGAACACAGCTTACTCCTGGGTAACGTTAGCCGATATGCCACCCTGGTCAACACGATCCTCGTATTTCAAATGTCCTACATATCGTGTGCAAGCTTTACTTTCTTACCAAGATCATACCACTCCCTTACCATGGAGATACCTTTAGTAAACACTCGGTCTCCAAACATTGGGAATCAGAAAAAGGTTTACGCCCTCTATCAACCAATAGCTTTTCCTGGCGACTTCTGCCGTTTTCAATCTTTCTTAATTTGAACAATCTTTCAGTCGTTTCTTCTCTTGCACAATATCTGGTCCAATAAGCTGACACTCACCAAACTTCAGTCCATATCACGGGGGATCTACATTCCCGCCCGTACAGAGCCTCGAATGTGCGCACGTTAATGCTTTGTGTGTAACTGTTATTAATAGAAAACTTAATCAAATGGTAGATGAGATATCCCAACTGCCACCAAAATCCATAACACAAGCTTGAAGCATATCCTCCAGCGTCTGAATAGTACGCTCACTCTGACCGTCAGTCTGAGGGTGGTAAGCCGTACTCATGTCTAGTCTCATACCCAACGCTTCCTGAAAAGCTTGCCATAAGTGTGACGTGAATCGACCATCACGGTCTGAAATGATTGACACTGGCACACCATGTCTCGCTACAATCTCATTGGTATAAATCTTTGCTAATTTCTCCATCTTGTAGTCTTCACGAATAGGTAAGAAGTGAGCCGACTTGGTCAATCTATCCACAACGACCCAAATCGTATCATGCCCACTGCTGACATTAGGCAACTTATCATGTGAACAAAGTCCATTGTTATCTTTTCCCCATTTCCACTCAGGAATTTCTGGTTGCTGAAGAAATCCTGAGGGTTTCTGATGTTCGGCTTTAATCTTAGAACACGTAAGACATCTGCTAACGTACTCGACATGTCTCTCTCATATACCAGGTCCACCAATACAAAGTCACTGCATATCATAGTACATCTTTATCCCACCCTGATGTACTGAATATCTAAAAGTATGACTTCATCCATGAATCAATTTCCTTACACCACCAACTGAATGAATCCATAAACGAATCAAAAGAAGTAAATTTCAACCATCATCTCGTTGCTCAAAAGTGTCACATTTCTAATTCTCTTAGCACATTCAGTTGGGCTTTAAGATCCTTGAAGCTTCGCTCTGCGCTTCCAAACATCTTAGTCTTAATCACAAATGAATAGTAATACCAAGCACGTACTCGTCTTGGCTTGAGTCTTTCTTTTCTGCTCAAGGCATCTGCCACCAGCTTTCTGCCTTGCCCGGTGGTATTTGATCTCACACTCGTAGTCACGAGTAGCTCAAACCACCGCCATTGGCGCAAATTTAAAATCTTTTTCTGGTTAAATATGTACTTAGGAGACTCTTGTGGCCATGTAGATAAACAATTTGTCCTCCCATAAAGATAATGTCTCCAGATTTTAAGAGTGAACACCACCGCACCCAATTCAGGTCAAAGGGTGGTATAATTTTTCTCGATAGTTCTTCAACTGTCCTTGACGCATAGCATCATCACTTTGCCTCGCTGCAATCGCTGCATCAGCACGCACCCAAAACCTTGTTTTGATGCATCACAATAGACCACAAAGTCGTCTGGTCCATCGGGAAGTGCTAACACTGGAGCATTGCATAGCTTCTCCTTCAGAATACGGAAAGCTTCTTCTTGTTCATCGCCCCACACATATGTCTTGTTCTTTTGAGTCAACAGGGTGAGGGGCTTTGCAATCTTGGAGAAATTCTCGATAAATCTCCGGTAGTAACCTGCCAATCCTAAAAATGAACGGATTTCAGTTGATGATTCAGGAGTCTTCCAGTTCTTGACCGATTCAACCTTGCTAGGATCTACGTGGATACCGTCACGGTTGACCACATGTCCTAGGAACTGAACTTCTTTCAACCAAAACTCGCACTTTGAAAATTTGGCGTATAACTTCTCTTTCTTGAGTAAATCTAGAATCGTCTTCAGGTGAACTTCATGTTCTTCTTCTGACTTTGAGTAGATTAAGATGTCGTCAATGAACACAATTACAAATTTGTCCAAATACGGTTTGCAGACGCGGTTCATTAAGTCCATAAATATTGCTGGTGCGTTCGTCAGCCCAAATGGCATGACTGTGAACTCAAAGTGCCCATATCGGGTTCTAAACGCGGTCTTCGGTATATCTTCCTCTCGGACTCTCAACTGATGATATCCTGAGCGAAGATCTATCTTGGAGAAACAACACGCACCTTGTAATTGATCGAACAAGTCATCAATTCTGGGGAGAGGATAGCGGTTCTTTATAGTTAACTTGTTTAATTCTCTGTAGTCAATACACATTCTCATCGCGCCGTCTTTCTTCTTGACAAAAAGCACGGGTGCTCCCCATGGTGAATGACTAGGTCGAATGAAGCCCTTCTCTTGAAGCTCTTTTAGCTGGTTCGACAATTCTAGCATCTCTGACGGAGCTAATCGGTATGGTGATTTAACAACTGGTGACGCGTCTGGAATCAGATCGATGCGGAATTCCATCTCACGCACAAGAGGTAAACCTGACAGATCATCTGGAAATACCTCAGAGAAGTCTCGGACAACCCGGATGTCATCAAGCTTCTTTTCATCAGCCTTGATACACGCAAGTGATCCAAAATCCTTTTCCGGCCTCTCGCCTTGGACTTCAAGAATCTCGCCATTCGGAAGAGGAATACGGACAATCTTTTCGTAACAATCTATGACAGCTCGGTAGTATGACAACCAATCCATGCCAATGATAACATCGAAACTTCCTAGTCGGGTCGGGAGTAGGTCAATTTTGAAAATATGGTGATATAAGGTTAAGGTACATCCTCGTAAAACAGTGTTGGTACTAACCACCTTTCCATCTGCTAACTCTATTTCATAACTAGTGTTTAAAGCGATTGGGGCAATATCAATGAAAGGTGTAAACGCAGAAGATACAAAACTCTTTTCAGCACCAGAATCAAAGAGAATACAAGCGTAGTGATCATTAAGAAGAAACGTACCCCCGACCACGTTCGGATTTTGCTGCGGATTTTCAACCACCGCGTAAGCTCTCACACGAGCTCCCACATTTTGCTGGTTCCTTCCTTTTGGACACCTGTCCCTGAAATGTCCTTTTTCCCCACAACCAAAACAGGTCATATCCTGCAGAGGGATAGTTCCTGCACCTGGAAGTGTAGCTCTACAATCTTTCTCCATGTGACCAATTCTTTGACATTTTTGGCACCTCGGAGGACATGGTCCATGATGATGTAAGTTGCACTGATTGCATTTTGGTAGGGTTCCAGCATAAACTCTACCCTCAGCTGGGGCTGCAGCATAGGCCCTTGCAGTTTCCTGCCTCCTGTTTTGTTGTTGATGATAGTTGTTGTTTCGGTTGCGGTTGTTGTTGTTGTGGTTGTTGTTGTTATGGTTGTTGTTGTTGGGGTTATTGTTGTTGGTGTTTCTTTGATGGTCTTCCCATTTTCTCTTATTGCTTTCCCCAATTCTAGTAGCCCTACCCTGAACTGATTGCTCGACCAGTTCACGGGCCATGTTGATGGCATCGTGCAAAGTTGCAGGCTTTGAAGAAGTGATGTTTCCTTTGATTCTTTCAGGAAACCCACGAACATACTTCCCAATCTTCTTCCTTTCAGTGGGCACCAATTCAGGACACATCAAAGCCAGCTCATGGAAACGATTGTTGTATGCCTCGATGTCATCTCCTTTCAGAGTCAGAGTCTAGAGCTCTTGCTCCATCTTTTGGATTTCAACGGCTGGACAGTATTCCGTAGTTATCATCGTCTTGAATTCAGTCCATGGAATACGGTTAACATTGACGAGCCCTAGAGTGTGCACGTTCCCATTCCACCATGTTAACGCACGACCCTTGAAAGTACTAGAAGCAAACATAACCTTGTCTTCTTTGCCACACTTGCCAGTTTCAAACACTTGCTCCACTTTCTTTATCCAACGCCTTAATCCAACAACACCCTCTGTTCCCTTAAAGGAAAAAGGGAGGTTTTTCATCATAATGGTCTTGTGCGAACATACGTGCTCTAGATTGTTATTGCCTGTCTTTGCCTTGGGTGTCATCCTGTTCATGTCTTGCTTACTATCTAGATGTGCCCTTGTCTTTTTGTATCTTCATTAGCTTTAGCAACATGCTTGTCCACCTAACTATTAAAAGATGTCTTCTCTATATCTACTGGGCGGCTTGTTTCTGTCATACAATACAAGTACATAATTACGGTTAGAATTTTGTAAGAGTACATTGAGTCGTGGTTATATGATACCTATATCAAGAAAATAAGGAATACTATAATACTATTGAATTTATCGGATTAGTCAATTTGTTGATAATCGACCTATGCGATTGTTTTGTTATTCGCTAGAGATAGACATAAAGGGATCGAATTTAAACCAACTTTAATATTTACTATATTAATACAATAATGATAATCAGAAGAGTAAGTAAGGATCAGGGAATGCGCGCGCGAATAAATCAGATCAGCGATGAAGGATTATGTATTTTGAAAATGAAAGAAAATAAAATCTGTAAAAATTCTGGTTATAGACTAGGTTTTGAAAATGACCCAGTTCCTATAACCTTGGCTCTTGATACCAATCTGTAACACCCCCAAATTCTGGTATGCAGCGGAATGGTAACAATGGGGTGCTACGTCAAAGTACAACAATCAAGATATAGGAAACGACCTTAAATGGACATTTTAAGATAAGATTTCATTCGATGCCATAGCAAAATATCAGAGTTTATACATTAGGTCCTATATGTTTTAAAAGTCGTAAACATTTCCCCATACGTTCTTAATTAAACAAAAGCTTCGTAATACTAAAAGATGACATAAGTTTTTATAAGATAAAGTTGCATCGAATTTAATAAAAGCAAATATATCCATCTTCATTGATAACCTCACGGCTCCCATCAAAAAAACTTTATACCATAGACCTGACATTAACATGCTAAAGGTCAACACAACGGTTGAGTGAATTCATAGGTTTATCAAATAAGGAGTGGACCACAAGATTTAGGTAATGGTAGACTATGAAACAAATTCAGTAGTCCAAAACATGTATTATTGCGCTAAGCTCATGACCCCGAAGCCTTAACTGTCTGTCTGCCCCAAATAGGTAAGGTGTCTGCCAAAACAGCCTACAGTTCTCTAAATGTTAAATGCACCATGATCAACTTGTGACCATAAATTCCGGAGGGGATTGTTAGTCCCGATTGATATATCCACTCACTAGCGCTCTTTATAATAACAATTGAAGGGTTCATGATATTAGGGACTAGATGGCACTGTGGTAAATTAGGCAATAATTAATCAAGGCAATAATATGGCTAGCATTACAGTTTAAAAACATTGTGTCGTAGTAAACAAGCATGCAATTTTCACCCCCAGTGAGTTTATAACAACAAGTAGATTGAAATGGGGTATGAACTCACTCGGAGTGAAGGGTAAAAAAGTATTCTACAATAGAAAAATGCGGATCACGCTTACGATCGAATGAAAACTAATTAATATAGGTCTATAAGTTTAAACCCTTTGATTCTTTATAGGTAGTATTAGCTCATCATACTATCGTTTGGGCTATTCATAATTAAGAGTCATGTAGTGACGTTATGACGCAGCTAGGACCACTTTAATCGTAAATCAACAACGCGTCGATACGACACCACGAAGAGGGCCCCCCATTATGTAACTACCTAAGTAATATAGTTACTTTGATTAACTTAATACCACTTATAATTTCTATATTGTTCATACACAATCTAATCAGTTTTTGTGAAATCATATTTATAGAAAGTAAAAAGTTTATAAGTATACTTTAGTATAAAACTAGCGTAACTTTCTGTTTATATGTCCGTTTCTTACGTCCACGCCTTCGTTTTAAGACGAGTTATCAAAAAAATATAATCATTTTCAGATTTGAGTTTTCTGATGAATTGCTGGATTTTTCTGTTCATAACAGTTATATATTTATTTTTATAGATTTAGTTATCGTAAAATCTCGTTAATGTCGTAACTTGTTGTTTTAACTCTGTTTCTTAGCGATTCTTTCGAGACAACGTTTTTGTATTAAAGAGTTTTATCGAGGTATTCGATGTTTTAAAAGTATAAGTTCTGTGGTGAATAGTTACTTTTATTAAAATAGTTTTATAAAAGTATATATGTAAGTAAACTTGAAATCGTCGTATCTTTTTCGTTATAAATTAGTTTTTCGAGTTTCTTATCATTTTGAATCGTCATGAGACATTACTATTATTATAAAACATAAAATCCATGCTTTGGATTTCGAACCAAAACAGCCCCTTAATAATAATTAGGTATTCATTTATATTAAACTTGTTTTATATACTTTTTCAACTTAATAAAATACCACAAGTTTTCCAAGACTTATTATATACTTATCTTACATATAATAGGGTCCAAGATCCATATTTTGTCCATGAGTTCCAAGATTTGTCCATTGTAACAAGTTCTTAACGACTTCTAAATCATAAACTTTATTAAGTAAACCTTTTTAACCATAAACATATATAAAAACTTTTATACATAAACCATGAGTGTACAATACTTATACTTCCTTTGTAACATCATATTACCAATCATATAACATGTGTAAAAATTCATAAAACCATGATTACAAGAAAAAATTATTTTTACAAGTTAAACATCTCTTAAGTGGTGATTTTGCTACATAGAACATTATATGCATATAAAATCATGAAAATAAAAAGATGAGGGTTATGTTTACTTAAGTGGATAATGTTGATGAGAAATATAATCTAAACCCTTGTTTAGATTTTTAAACCAAGCTTGCAAGATTTTGAAACCTTAAACCAAGTGAAACCCTAATTTAGCTTTTTCTTGTTTAATACTTGTAAAGGCTTAGCCTATCCTTCAAACTATAATAGTATGTCTAGATATTTAGTAGGAATGTGTGTAATGTTTGTAGAAAATTTTGTATGGATTGTGTATGGTCCTTGTGGTATGCCGTAGGTTTTAAGGGGGGGGGGGAGTTTTGTGAAAAATTTGCTAAGTATTCAAGTGTATGAATGTGTTTCTATCTAGTGTAAATGAGATACAACTATATAAGCTAGTCAGAAGTGAAATAGCAAGTCTTGGGACAAAGGGAGGAAATCATGGAAAGTCCTTGGTCTTTGTTGGTAAAAGATGAGAACATTTCATGAAATGGTGGAACATGTTTTCAAAGTTGATATATCTTTGTGTTTTCTCCATCTATAACCGGATATGTATATGTATAGGTAAGATATTTTTTGTAAATTTTTATGTATTGGGTATAAAAGTGGGTATTTGTTGAAGCGTAGAAAAGTTTTGGTGCTTCCGGGTATGCCTAAATGTATTTAATTGCGAAACGTAAACGTTTTACGTAACCGGTAAAAATAAAATAAAATAAGTTAATTATTACTTTAGTAATAATAATAAAATGATGGTTTGACGTAAATCTTAATTTGTTTGGTGCCCGTTTACGTTGATTGGTGATTCTTAATTTACGCGATTTAACTTAACTATTAAAATTAAAAGTAAACACGTACAAGAAAGAAAAAAAAATAATTAGTAAAATATATGACGTCGTAAATGACCTGAAAATACAAAATGTTACATCACAAGACTCTAACTCCATGAACAAGCCTTATTTTGTTACTATGATGCCTTTCTCACATCAGTTGAACCAAAGAACTATAAAGACGCATTAACTCAAGCATGTTAGATTGAAGCAATGCAAGAGAAACTTAATGAATTTGAACGTCTTGAAGTCTGGGAACTCATTCCTCGTCTAGATAAAGTGATGGTTATTACTTTAAAATGGATCTATAAGGTGAAACTTGATGAATTAGGAGGAATTCTAAAGAACAAGGCTCGTTTGGTTGCTCGTGGTTACCGTCAAGAAGAGGGAATTGATTTTGAGGAATCCTTTGCTCCAGTGGCTAGACTTGATGCTATTCGAATTTTCCTCGCATATGTTGCTCACATGAATATGATCGTCTACCAAATGGATGTTAAGACGGCATTCTTGAATGG
Source organism: Tanacetum coccineum (assembly GCA_026074375.1). Taxonomy (NCBI): domain Eukaryota; kingdom Viridiplantae; phylum Streptophyta; class Magnoliopsida; order Asterales; family Asteraceae; genus Tanacetum; species Tanacetum coccineum. The sequence goes on from BQNB010015479.1 coordinate 18,040, forward strand.
CATTCTGCGCGAAGAAGTTTATGTCAGCCAACCGGACGGGTTTGTGGATCAAGACAATCTGAATCATGTGTACAAGCTTAAGAAGGCTCTCTATGGGTTGAAACAAGCTCCTCGCGCGTGGTACGATCTATTGTCGAAGTTTCTACTCTCTCAGGAATTCTCTAAAGGAACCGTGGATCCCACATTGTTCATCAGAAGACCAAGTAAGATATCCTCCTGTAACAAATCTAGTTGATGATATAATTTTTGCGTCTACTACACCTGAACTATGTGACCAATTTTCAAAAATAATGTGTTCAAAGTTTAAGATGTCGATGATGGGCAAAATATCATTTTTTCTAGGACTACAGATTTCACAAAGTCCTAGAGGCATCTTTATAAACCAGTCTAAATATGCTCTAGAATCTTTGAAAAAATATGGTATGGAATCTAGTGACCCCGTGGATACTCCTATGGTGGAGAAATCCAAACTGGATGAAGATACACAAGGGAAAGCCGTTGACCCTACACACTAGCGTTAGGAATGGTGGGTACGACGTTATGTATCTCACAAGCAAAGTGATCCAGACTTACATTTGTTGTATGCATGTGTGCCCGGTATGTGGCAAAGCCTACCGAAAAGCACTTACATACTGTAAAAAGAATCTTTAAATACCTAAGGGGAACCGTTAATAGGGGACTCTGGTATCTAAAGGATTCTTCTATTGCTCTAACAACTTATGCAGACGCTGATCATGCGGGTTGCCAAGATACTAGACGAAGTACATCTAGATGTATGCAATTATTAGGAGACAGACTTGTTAGTTGGTCATCAAAAAGGCAGAAAAGTGCTGCGATATCCGGTACGGAAGCTAAATATATAGCCTTGTCAGGCTGTTGTGCTCAAGTACTTTGGATGAGATCACAGCTTACCGACTATGGCCTTGGATTCAATAAAATTCCAATGTACTGTGATAACAAAAGCGCTATTGCCTTATGCTGCAACAATGTTCAACATTCTCGATCAAAACATATTGACATCAGATTCCACTTCATAAAAGAGCAAGTTGAGAATGGAGTAGTAGAGCTTTAATTTGTCAATACGGAGTATCAGCTGGCGGGCATCTTCACTAAAGCCCTTGGCAGAGAAAGAATTGTATTTCTTATCAACAAGCTAGGAATGCGAAGTTTTACACCGAAGACACTGAAACAATTGGCAGATGAGGCTGAAGAATAGTGGTGGTACCTATTCAAATATCCTGTTTAATATGTAAATATATTAAAAACCATAAAAACCAAAAAAACCAAAAAAACCAAAAACATTTTTATTTATTTATTTTCAAAACAATTATAAAAACAAAATACAAAAATATAAAACATATAAAACCAAAGAAAAAGTTAAAAAATGAGAAAAATATAAAAAGAGGTAATTATGGCATGTCTTCTGAAAATCGATAACATTTACGGCCTTAGAAATGTCATTCAATAATGATACGAGGCTGTAAATTAAGTTCGAGCAGAAGTTCAAAAGTTTTCAAAACATGCCAAATGGCTTGCTATTATTTCAGATAGCAACTCGGTCATCATCTTAAAGGCAAGTATTTCAAAAAGAAAACTTGACCTCATAACGGGAATTTATTCTCGGGCATGGTCTACTTTATGACCATGCAAAGGCTTGTGTTTACTTTGCAACACAACCCGTGCTTCCTATATACAATAAGTGTACGTGTCAGTGCATTTATTTGTCAAAATAAGAGAAATCTTATTTTTATTGGTAAAAAGTTGTCTTCATAATGAATCAGTGTTTTTAGTAATCACAAAAAGATTTTCAAAGACAATTCGACCACTCAAACAATGACAACAACTCTTTAAATAGAAAACAGGTCATTATTTGAGGGGGAGAATGTGTCATCAAATAATCTTTTAAAACGGTCTTTCAAAATAAGTCACGGAATAAACAGATAAAGGTTTGGATAATGACGGATAACATTTTTAAGGAGAGATAATTTTTATATTAACACAAGAGCTTTAGATGTCCTTTGTTTCAAACTTTAGGGACTTATTTGCATTTTTAAGACTTAGTTGATTCTCACGGGATAGATTTAAGCTTATCAATTCTTCGAACACGATCTCTAGTATATTTGTGTACTAAGTTTTGCTGATTTCAAGGTATCGAAACCAACAAGGGGAAAGGAATAGATATACAAGAAAGATAACAAGTACACGTAATATTATCCATAGCCTTCTTTAATTTTAGGTCATTCTGGGAAAACGAATGTCATAACCGCAGAGAAAATCAGTGTTTTAACTTGTTACTTTTTGGTGCACTATTTCATCCACATGGGGGGAAGAGATATCTTGTTATGTTAAGTATGCATCATTTAAAATACTAGGGGGAAGTGTTGTAAGAAGTATTATTCAAGCTAGAAGATTGGTTACTAATCAATAAATGCTTCTCAAATGCTAATCACTAAGCTTATTTTTTTAAAAGGAGTAGACATTATTGACAAAAGAGGTGCGACATAGTTGATAAGTATGATGATTCCGTAAGATAGTCTGAATTCTACAGAAAGCAATACTAAATTTGGGACATAGTTGACTTAGGGTGTTTTCATTTCGACTACATAGAGGGAATAATTTATGACATCCGAGACGTAGTTGACATTGGTTTCAATTTATATCATCGCTATTGTGAAAGGAGAAATTTGGACATTCGAGACTTAATTGACTTTGGTGTTACGGTTTCGAATTAATTGTATACTTTGTATATTTGGGCTTTTTACATCAAGACTGCTTGAGGCGGCTTGCAGGAAAGTTTTGAATCTACTCAAGAAAGGATTGCTGATTTAGGGGGAAGCTAAGACAATTTCTTAAGAGAGACTACGGGGAAGACCTACGGCCGCTACAAAGAACCATATGATTCTATCATATGATGTTCTCATCATTCAGGTCAAACCTCGTACATAATAATCTTGTAAATATATAAATGTGTTGTGTAGACTTAAAAAATTAGGCATATATAGTGTTTGAGTATGAATTTTCAAGAACTTCTTAGTAAATTCAAAAAATTTCAAATTAACATACTCAAACACCATACAATACCCTCATAATTTGAGGGGGGGGCATTTAAAAATGTTCCAAATATGGCTTGTTAATAATTGGACATTTTTTCCCCGAAAGCAGTTATATTTGAATCAATTGATATCCAAAATATTAAGAGATTTAATATTTTTATAAGGGGAGAAAATGTGATTAAAATATATGGCTAAAGATGTGATTTTCAAGATCTCAAGTGTACGCTATCCCATATATGTGTTAAACTCTTTCGATTAATCAATGCACATATAAAGGGGGAGCAAATGGTCACGTGTTGGCAGAAATATAGAAGTACCAAAGACCGACCATATAATTTATTGTATTGGAGTTATAAGGTGGTTAAGGTTAGGTATTTATTCCCATGATCCAGCCAGAATCGGAGGGATCTACCCAGGGATATTCCACTAGATAGTGTAGTAGTCCTTAGGTATGAAAAAAGGATTAAATGTGAGAATAAAGGAAAAGTGCCAACTAAGATGGAGCTAGTACTGGAACAAACCCAACAAGGTACTAGTTATGAAGTCTCGGTAAGAGCTAAAGGGGTTAAAGAATTAAAAAGAAAAGTTAAGATAAAGGGTGAAAAGAAAGAAGCTCTCCTTACACTTAGGAAGAAACCGAGTCAATACATTTGTTGTCAAGAATCACAAAGATGATTGTTGACATTGAAGACTGACATCATGGACCCAGTGATGCAATGCATAACCCTCCCTAGCCACTCAGAATCTCTCAAAAGATTTTTTTTTCATTTCTCACAGAGATTACACGCATTTTTACAACTTTACTCACTCCGAGTTAGTTGGTAATGAAAAGGTGGCGAGTCCTGCGTCAATGCCACCGATCACAAAACCAAAGTGCACTATAGATCTAGGATCCGAAAAGAGATCATCCATAAATCGCACTAGGACACTGTTCAAATATAATTTATTGTTCACAGACACTCTGAAAACAAGTAATAATCAAAGAGTCCTACTCATTATCCATGCGATTATTGCTAGAACATCAAGTGATACTAAAGTAGTCACAATGTTGATGGAAGTCCTGCTGAGCAACATCAAACAAGCTCTGGTAGGTGACTTTTGCGATTCAATGAATCAAACTTGTGACAACTGGAAATTAAATGATGGTGCGATTCCTAAAATGAAATCAAACATGTTCTATAAAAGAATTGACGGTTGATGATGAATTATTTGAAATGATGGGCACTCTTGATGTGTCACAAAACCCTTTAGCAAGTGACACTCGATTGATTTTTCAAATTATTTTTTTATTTCAACGGCGAGAAAATAACTCGCTGGTTTAATCTTACGTGTGTCTACTTTGAGTACATTCGGCTAATGAAAATATGTTGAGTTTAATGAAATCTAATACATATGTGTTAGAAATATTCGATACTTCATCTGGAAATCCTGTCAAGGAGATTCTTCTTAAATTGAATCTACCTAATTACAGGTCAATCCTCATGGATTTGAAGGTTACTCTAACCAAACATGGGCGAATGACAAAGCCATATTCGCCCCCTCGCTTTATTGCTAACTGTTTTAATGCAGGATACTTAAAGATGGAGGTGAAGGTACCTGGTTCCAGCTGACTCACATATTTATAGCCGCATGCTCATACCAGACCGACAAATATAAAGACAACATGAAAGCTCAAGTACATGTTTCAAGACTTCCGCTACTCTGATATCGTACGTCCTTCTTGAAGTGACGAAGTGTTAAAGTTAAAGAACTTCAAGAAAGATGCATTATTAAAGCTTTTTAAGAAATCAAATCAAGAAAGGTATGAGCATGTCGGTCCTAAAGTCACAAGTTCACAAGATGGCAAAGCTTACAAGATGGCAAAATGAGATTATGCTTGGTTGATGATCTCAAGGTGTTCAAGATCACATTTTTACATACAAGTCAAGTTAAAGGAACAAGCTCAAGCTTAAAGTCAATGATCACTACACCATATTCACAAGAAAAAGATAAAGAAAAGAAGACTACAAGCTCAAGACTAAAGTCAAAGCATAGTATGCTAGGATTAAGTTTTTGTAAATTGAAGTGACCTCCCTTAGGGGGAGATTGTTAGGAATACGAAAAGTCTCGGTCACTTCCAATAATAGTTAGTCAAAGCCCGTAGTTAGGCAAAAGTAATGTTAGAAATCTAATTGGGCCAAAAGGCCTATGGAAAGCCCACAAGCTCTCTATGGCCGGCCACTATAGTAGTATAAATACCCTCTCCATGCCTTGGAGAAGGTGCTGGTTGTTCATTTTTTTCACACACTTAATACATTTTCTCTCATGTTTACTTTCTCTCTCTAAAGTGTTCATTCAACCACTCTCTCACTAAAATCACCTCTCTTCCCCTCTTCATGTATGTTATTTGATAGTCTTTAAAGCATAATTTTGACAAGTGTCCCAATGAGATTTATGGATGATCACTTTTGGATCTAGACTCAATAGTGCACTTTGGTTTTAGTGATCGGAGGCTGGAGCAGACTGCCACCTTTTAAATACCAACTAACTCAGAGTGAGAAAGTTGATAGAAATGCGTGTAATCTTTGTGAGAAATGAAACAAAAATCTTTTGAGAGATTCTGAGTGGCTAGGAAGGGTTGTGCATTGCATACAAAGGTCCATAGTCAAACTTCAATGTCAGCAATCATCTTTGTGATTCTCGACAGCAGATGTATTGACCCGGTTTCTGCCTAAGTGTAAGGAGGGCTTCTTTCTTTTCACCCTTTATCTTAACTTTTCTTTTTAATTCTTCAACCCCTTCAGCGCTTACCGAGACTTCATAACTAGTACCTTGTTGGGTTTGTTCTAGTACTAGCTCCATCTCAGTCTGCACTCTTCCCTTATTCTTACTTTTACTCCTTTTTTCATACCTAAGGACTACTACACTATTTAGTAGAATATCCCTGGGTAGATCCCTTCGGTTCTGGCTAGATCATAGGAATGAATACCTAAACTTAACCACCTTATAACTCCAATGCAGTAATATAAATGGTCGGTCTTTGGTACTTCTACATTTCAGCCAATCACGTAACCATTTGCTCCCCATTCATATGTGCATCGATTAATAGAAAGAGTTTAGCACATATATGGGATATCGTACACTTGAGATCTTAAAAATCACATTATTAGCCATATATTTTAATCACATTTTCTCCCCTTATCAAAAATATTAAATATCTTGATATTTTTTTATATCAATTGATTCAAATATAATTGCTTTCGGGGAAAGAATGTCCAATTATTAACAAGCCGTAATATGAACATTTTTTATGCTCCCCCTCAAATTATGAGGGTATTATATGGTGTTTGAGTATGATAATTTAAAAAAAAATGAATTTACTAAGAAATTCTTGAAAATTCATACTCAAACACTATATATGCCTACTTTTTAAGTCTACACAACATATATACATATTCATAAGTTGGATTATATACGAGAAAATGACCTGAAATGTGTTGAGACAGAGTATGATGAAGTCATATTGTTTTTTCCAGAAGCCTGAGATCTTTCCCGTATATCCTTCCACCAACAAACATCTTTAGATTCCGCATTAACCTCCTCTGATAAAGTTGCTTGTCTATATCCTGAACGGTTACAATCTAACAGGGATCAAAGATCCTTGGGGCTACACCAACACTCTAGACGTCTACATCTTTTTGTGTACACACACACACACTTTTGTGGATGCTAAAACCTATGACCTAATGTCTCTTTATATACTAGAGATATTTAGGTTTACAAAGGAAATCATAATTAAATTAGGAAACTATTAAAGTATCATCAATCAACATTAATTCTTTCCTATCAATAATTAATGCTATTTAATAGCATTAATAACTTGATCTTTATCTTTTTAAGCAAGTCATCAATGTTGATCTTGTTTCCTTCTTTAAGGAGATCTTCTGAAATCTTCATCTTTTGTAGAATTCCTCCTTTGCGTTTAAGTCCTTTTGTTTCATTCTTTTATTCATTTTGTCTCATCAAATCAAGAATCCCAACAATCTTCCCCTATTTGATGATGACAAAACAAACAAAGTCGTGTACGAACTTCATCATAAAGCCAAAGCTTCCCCTGAAGTTGAGATGTAATCATCTCCCTGAATGAAACAAAATCTTCTTAATTCAGACTTCCTTAAAACCGTTCAATAATCCACTGTCGATACAACAAAACTCCATATGAGCTTATGCAAGATAAGAAACCAGATTTATCATTCTTTCATGTCTTTGGTGCACTCTGTTATCCTACCAATGACAATGACGACCTGGGTAAATTAGATGCAAAAAGCTGACATTGGTATTTTCGTTGGTTACGCGCCCGCAAAGAAAGTGTTCAGAATCTACAACAAAAGAACCCAAAAAATTATAGAAACAATTCATGTAACATTCGATGAGCTGACATCAATGGCTTCTGAACAATTCAGTTCAGGACCCGGGCTTCATTCCATGACTCCTACAACATCCAGTTCAGGACTCGTTCCAAATAATGTTTCTCAATAACCTTGTATTCCACCAAACAGAGATGATTGGGATGACTTGTTTCAACCTATGTTCGATGAATACTTCACTCCTCCATCAATTGCTGTTTCTCCAGTTCAAGAAGCTGCTGCTCCGAGAGCTGTTGTTTTAGCCGATTCTCTTGTGCCAACTTTTATTGACCAGGATGCTCCATCATCAAGTACCCCATCAACACAAGAACAAGAACAATCTCCAAATATTTCTCAAGGTTTTGAAGAATCACCAAAAACACCAATCTTTCATGATGATCCACTTAATGAATCTCCTCATAAAGAATCAACTTCTCAAGGGTCATCATCGAATGTGAGACAACCCCACACTCCATTTGAACACCCTGGTAAATGGACTAAGGATCATCCTATAGCAAACCTAATTGGCGATCCTTCTCGCTCTGTCTCTACGAGATAGCAACTCCAAACTGACGCCATGTGGTGTTATTTTGATGCCTTCCTAAATTCTGTAGAACCTAAGAACTTTAAACAAGCAATGACCAAACCATCATGGATCGATGCAATGCAAGAAGAAATTCGTGAATTTGAAAGGCTACAAGTTTGGGAATTGGTGTCGTGTCTAGATAAAGTGTTATTGATCAAACTTAAATGGATTTATAAAGTCAAGACGGATGAATTTGGCGGGGTACTAAAGAATAAGGCTAGACTAGTTGCTCAAGGATTCAGGCAAGAAGAGGGTATCAATTTTGAGGAATCATTTGCACCGGTTGCTAGAATAGAGGCCATCCGTATCTTCGTAGCTAATGGAGCCAGCTCATGAGAATATGACGATCTACCAAATGGATGTCAAACGGCATAGTCTTGACTGCGAGCTAAGAAAGAAGGTCTACGTTTCTCAACCAGAAAGATTTGTTGATCAGGACAACCCATCGCATGTGTACACGCTTAAAAAGGCTCTCTATGGTCTCAAACAAGCACCACGTGCATGATACGACATGCTGTCAAGCTTCCTAATCTCACAACATTTCTCTGAAGGTGCAGTTGATCCTACACTCTTCACACGGCAAGCTGGGAATGACTTATTACTGGTACAAATTTTATGTTGACGATATAAATATGCTCCACTAATAACAGCAATGTGTAATGAATAGCTAATATAGAATGACCACTAAGTTCATATTCAATGATAGAGGCAATGTCATTCTTTTTAGGATTACAAATTTCATAAAGTCCCAGAGGCACCTTTATTAACCAATCTAAATATGCTTCTTAAATTGTTAAAAAATATGGTTTGCTTACTACTGATTCTGTCGACACACCCTTGGTAGAAAAAGTAAAGTGGATGAAGATCTACAGGGGAAACAAGTTGATGCTACACAGTTTCGGGCATTGATTTGGATCCTTATGTATCTTACATCCAGTAGACCTGACCTCATCTATGCAGTCTGCTTATGCGCTCGATATCAGGCAAAGCCTACCAAAAAGCACTTACAAGCGGTAAAACGGATCTTTTGATACCTTAAGGGAACTATTAACATGGGTCTCTGGTGCTCAAAGTATACCGGTATATATCTAACAGCATATGCGGATGGAAATCACGCGGGGTGTCAGGACACTAGACATAGTACATCGGGAAGCGCTCAGTTCTTAGGTGACAAACTTGTTAGTTGGTAGTCCAAGAAGCAAAAGTGTATGACCATCTCGAGTACAGAGGCTGAATATATTGCCTTATCTGGGTGTTGTGCTTAAATCCTTTGGATGTGTTCACATATAACAGATTACGGCTTTCAATTCAATAAGATTCCTCTGTACTACGACAATAAAAGTGTGATTGCCTTAAGCTGCAACAATGTTCAACACTCAAGAGCCAAGCACATCGATGTTCGCTACCATTTCATAAAGGAGATAACAATGGAAAATGAGTCGTGACTAAACTTTTGTCCAGACTGAATACCAACTGGCTGACATATTCACCAAACCCTTGCCAAGAGAAAGATTCAACTTCTTGATCAAAAAGCTCGGAATGAGAAGCATGTCTCCGGAAACGTTGAAAATTCTGGCAGAGGAAACAGATGAGTGATGGTGGTAACTCATATCCTGTATCATATGTACATAAAAAAACATAAAAAACACAAAAATATTTTTCTTTTATATAAATTTTTCAAAAAATAAAATAAAAAAATAAAAAATCAAAAAAATAGAAAAATATGTATCTCTGGCATGTCTTCTAAAAATTGATAACATTTACGGCCTTAGAAATATCATTTAATAATGATACGAGGCTGTAAATGAAGTTCGAGCAGAAGTTCAAAAGTTTTCAAAACATGCCAAAAATGGCTTGCTATTATTTCATATAGCAACCCGGTTATCATCTTAAAGGCAAGTATTTCAAAAAGAAAACCTGACCTAACAACGAGAATTTATTCTCAGGCATGGTCTACTTTATGGTCATGCAAAAGCTTGTGTTTACTTTGCAACACAACTCGCGCTTTCTGTTATCCATGAGTGTACGTGTCAGTGCGCTTATTGAGGACCAAATAAGAGAAATCTTATTTATCATGGTGTTGATTTTCAAAAATAAAATAATCATCTCAGAAATTCATCAGAAAATGATTTTTCAAGACATTTGGTCACTTCAACAACGACTACAACTCTTTAAATAGAAAACAGGTCCTTGTTTGAGGGGGGGAATGTTAAATATCTTCTTCAAAGTTATCAAGTGATTAATATAAAAAAGTTTCTAAATAATAATTGTTACAATTAAAGGGAGCTAATAGTTTAAGTTTATTTTTGTGCCTTAAATGTCATGTTTTATGCCCTTAAGGGATTAAATAGCAAAAATTAAGTATCTAAGCATTATAGTATAAACTATAGGGACTTAATGTGCCATTAGTGAATCTAGATATGCCTTAAGAATACTTAATAAGTAAAAATAGAAAGAGAATAAAGATCTAGGAGGCATTTGTGTCAAAAGTATAATCTCTTAACACAAACTCCCCTTTCCCTTTCACACTCGTAACTATCACACACACACACCCTTTTTTAAGTTTTCCCTCCTTTCATCTTAAAAATTTGCCACACTCAAGAACTCGAGTATCAGACCATTTCACAATAAGAAGTAAACTAGAAACATGTTCCTTATCATCCTAACATCTTATCTATAAAAGGAATTTGGTTGTATCTCAATAGTTTGCTCAATTTCCCTAGGAATCGTTTTAGGGTTTGCAAAAAGATTAAAAGGTGTTCCAATTCTAAAATTATTGAAGAGTTTTGATGGTTAGGGTATAGATGACTCGGTTGTAACAGTTCTTGATAATAATAACATCTATTTGTGTTTCTAATGATTCTAGTGTACGGAAATATTAGGTATTTTGGGAGATACTGCTAAAAGTTAATGGGTTGGTTTAATTAGTTCATATAATCTTTCTTGTATGCTTATCATTGAAAAATCCAAGTCTCTTATGCTATTTGTGACTTTGATTCGAACGAGTGTAAAACACACTCGTTCCTGGCTCTAAATGGAAAATTTATGGTTGATTCTTGTTATAATTGCTAAGATAAGCTCATATATGCATTATCAAAGTGTTTGTATAGTATAAATGTCATAATCATAGGTGTTGCAAAATCAAAGTTTTTGTAAGCGCTTGTATACTATTTAAAAAATTATGACGGCAATTATATCCTATGTTAGATGCTATTTAACAACCCCATAGACGATGAGGCGAATTTATAGGATCTCACGTGGACGTCAATTTATACCTAAGATAGAGACGGAGATTTTAAACCTAAGATATAGAACAAGATTATACCTAAGTCTAGACGCGATTTATACCTAAAGTTAGCCGGCGATTTTAACCGTAAGATAAAGAAAGGGGGGGACGATTTATACTAAGTCTTAGTCGGCGATTCATACCTAAAGGTTAGACGCGATTGAAACCTAAATATTAGACGCGATTATACTTAAAGATAGATGGCGATTTATACACATATATCAAGCGGCGCTTTAATACATGTGGTATAAAATTGATTTCTTTTCCCCCCCTTAAAAAAGGTTTTTAACTATAACTATTTTTAGGTTGAAATCTTTCTTATATCACATATAAGTTGAGTTGTCTTTCCAGATAAACTTCTGTTAATGAGAGCAGCAACAGTTCTCCAGGGTTGATGCATCTGATCAACAACAACATCATTGAGTGAATGGATTTCCCCAGTGTAACCAAGATCTCTTAAGAAAGACACAATTTCTTCATCAGTAGGAAGTGCATCAAAGTCTTGACCCTGTACTCTAGGGCAGATCTTGAAGATATCTCTGAAGACTTCTAGATTGAGTTTGAATCTCTTCCTTTATCTATCTTGAATCTGTAGAAAGTGTCATGCTTGTAAACAGAATCCCAGAACTAATGCATGTAGACTTTTGGAACATCTGCAGTGATGGGAAATGCAGAGTAGCATGGAGTGAGAGCCAGAGCATCCAGAACAACTTGAAATGTAGGCTCTCTTTAGATATTTCAAGGATTGAGTCTTCCGTTGCATTTTATAATGTCAAGTCTTTTCTCCTTTGGAACAAGTTCCAGATCAAGTTTGGTTTGTTGAGCAGTAATAGAAGACATGATTCTACTAAGATTTGTCACATAATATTCATATACAAGCAAATATATATATTACTAAAAGACAATGCAAGACTGATTTTTACAAGGAGTTATGCACACATAGATGCTAGGCACAACATTAACACACATGAGACAAGGAGAAACACCTAATCAAACAACACACTAACTATAGGCAATTTATGGAAATCAAGGCAAACACTAAAGATTTCTAAGGAAAAATTAGACCTAAATTAATCACTAAGTGATAAGTTAAGGTTTAATTATACTTAGATTTGGTTATAAGATTAGATTACCAAGATAACAAGATTAGTTCTTCTAGAAAAAATCATGTATAAATCGCCTAGTATATGCGTATAATTCGCCTGTGTTAATCCTATGGGTATAGTTCACCTATACATTTGTGTATAGTTCACCTGTTGTTAAGCCAAGTGTATAATTCTCTTGTGTAAATGTGTATAATTCGCCTGGGTTGCCACTAGTGTATAATCCGCCTACATATACATGTATAGTTCGCCTATGTTATCACTAGTGCATAATTCGCCTACATATACATGTATAGTTCGCCTATGTTAACAACTGTTGTATAGTTCGCCTATTAAAAAGCGTATAGTTCGCCTGTTCAAATTATGCACCAACATTTTTTACCTTATCAAGGAACACTATCCATCTTAACTTGATCTCTTAGCATCTAGGAAACATTCTAACATCTTTAACTCATGAATTAACCACTTAAATCTTGACTTGTGACTTGTTAGACCCACATACACACGAAAACCCAAGATATTCAAGATTTTAACATGTAAGCATGTTTAAGAACACTCAAATGCATACAAACAATCATTATAGCAGTTCTAAACCCAAACCCATGAACTTTTACAAGTTCTTGCCTATTTTTCAACTAGTTCGACATCAAGAATTACTCACAACATGTGAATGCATTATCCCCATTAGAAACTGTTATAGGTACAACATCTAGACCCCTATAGGACTAAAACCCCTCAATCAATTTAACATTTCATCTACTTTTTAAGGTGACAAAAGTTAGGTCAATTTTAAGGGTTTTTTGAGCAAATTCCCACAATTAGGTCTGATATATGGACTTTTATCTTTAAAACAAGTGTACCTTAAGGTTTAAACAGAGGTTGAATTAGTTCTTGAAGGTCTTGACAAAAATCAACAATGGAGGAAAGGGAATGAGTGTGTTCGTGTGTGTATAATGAACGGGAAGGGGGTGTTTTGTTTTTAAAACTTTCAGGTTTTAGCAAAAATGCCCCCTAAGGTTTACTAGGGTTTCCACTTTCTTACTAAACTTTACCTAAGGTTTAATTAAGTTTCCCAAATGGCAAAACTAGTCCCTAAGGTTTAGTTATCAAGGATAGGTCTCACATTTTGCAATAATACCCCTAAAGAATTAAACACATAGCACATAATGCCCAATTGAGTTAAAATTAATTAACTCTCCTTTAATTGTTCACCCTTTATTGTTTAAAGTCTTTTTTCCGATTATCACATGATTAATTATGAAGATATTTGATATTTTTCCCCCCTCAAACAATGACCCATTTTCTATTTAAAGAGTTGTAGACGTAGTTTGAGTGGTCAAATGTCTTTGAAAATGATTTTTCTAATGAATTCCTGAAGATGATTATATTATTTTTGAAAATTTATATAAAAGAAAAATATTTTTGTGTTTTTATGTTTTCTTATGTACATATGATACAGGATATGAGTTACCACCATCACTCATCCATTTCCTCTGCCAGACGTTTCAACGTTTCCGGAGACATGCTTCTCATACCAAGTTTTTCGATCAAGATGTTGAATCTTTCTCTTGGCAAGGGTTTGGTGAAGATGTCAACCAGTTGGTATTCAGTCCAGACAAAGTATAGCACCACGATTCCATTCTTTACTTGCTCCTTTTTGAAATGGTAGCGAACATCGATGTGCTTGGCTCTTGAGTGTTGAACATTGTTGCAGCATAAAGCAATCGCACTCTTGTAGTCGCAGTACAGAAGAATCTTATTGAATTGAAAACCATAATCTGTTAGCTGTGAGCGCATCCATAGGATTTAAGCACAACACCCAAACAAGGCAATATATTCAGCCTCTGTAGTCGAGATGGTTGTGCATTTTTACTTTTTGGATGACCAGCTAACCAGTTTGTCACCTAAGAACATAGCGCTTCCCGATGTCCTGACATCCCGCGTGGTCGGCATCTACATATGTTGTTAGTGACATATCGGTATCCTTCGAGTACCAATGACCCATGTTAATGATTCCCTTAAGGTATCAAAAGATCCTTTTCACCGCTTGTAAGTGTTTTTTGGTAGGCTTTGCCTAATACCGAGCACATAAGCAAACTGCATATATAAGGTCAGGTCTACTGGATGTAAGATACATAAGGGATGCAATCATGCCACGATAAAGTGTAGCATCAACTGGTGTCCCCTGTAGATCTTCATCTAGTTTATTCTTTTCAACCATGGGTGTGTCGACAGAATCAGTAGATAGCAAACCATATCTCTTAACAATTTCAGAAGCATATTTAGATTTGTTAATAAAGATGCTTCTAAGACTTTGTGAAATTTGTAATCCTAAAAAGAATGAAATCTGCCCCCATCATTGACATCTTAAACTTAGTGGTCATCTGATTAGCAAACTTATTACACATGGCGAACAAGGAAGCTCGGTCACACTACGATGGAGCTTCGGTCTTTAATTAGTTAATGTTGTAATAGTATAATATCGGGAATCGGGCTCGATAGTTAATCTAATATTGTATATGTTTCGGGTTTAATCCCAAACAAAACCCGAGCCCGGGTCCTAGTTAAATATCCCGCGCGTCACATTAAATGTGTAGGGGTATATATATATTTAGATATTTTCTAAAATATCTAAATATATATAGATATTTTCTTTTTTAGAAAATATCTTTTTCATAATATCTAAAAATTCTTTTTCTTATTCTCTCTCTCAACCCTCCTCTCTTCTCTCTCTCATTTCGTTTCTCTTTCTCTCTCTAGTTTCTTTGATTCGTGGTTCGGGTTGTGAAGTGAAGTGGTAAATCGGGTTCCTACAATTGGTATCAATCGCCTCGGGTGGATAGCGTATTTTTTTTGGTGTTGTAAGCATATTAGACTCGACAGATTTGGTTCATCATTCGGCAAACATAGTTTTCGTGGCTCATTTTGTTAGTGGAAAACTCTCGGCGTCATTGTGTTCGTTTTGGTGATACTCGGGTGAAAAGAAGAGAAAAAACGAGCGAAAAACTAGACGATCGAACGAGTGGAAACGTTTGGATCGAACGAGCGAAAAACTAGACGATCGAACGAGTGGAAACGTTTGGATCGAACGAGCGAAAAACTAGACGATCGAACGAGCGGACTCGAACAAGCGATCGAACGAGCGGATCGAACTAGCGATCGAACGAGCGGACTCGAACAAGCGATCGAACGAGCCGATCGAACGAGCGATCGAACGAGCGGACCGAACTAGCGACTTCGAGACGGTGTGCGGACGAACGAGCGTTTCGACGTACCTACGAGCAATTCGTACGATAAATTTCGAGTCGAACGAGCGGATCGAACGAGCGGATCGATACGCACCGCCACCAGCCGCTCCGAAACGAGCGGATTCGAAACTTGAGCATTTGTTTTTTTGGTATGCCAACGCCTAAACGCCCCAGGACGAACGTAAGGTTTTGTTAGAACCCAGGTAAAACTGGTGATGACGAAACAGGGGGGTCGTGTTTTTAGGATTACAGCCAGTTATTCTCTTCTTTTTGAGTCAGTGTATTTTAAATTCCGGTTAGTTTAAGGCCTCAACGACACTTCTCCCCCCCCCCCACCCCTCCCCCCCCCCCTCACTCTCCCCCCCCTTTTCCCCCCCCCCCCCCCACCTCATCTCCAGTCCCCCCCCCCGTTCCCCGCCTCTGTTGATTTAGCCCCCCAACCACCCCTTAGAGACCCCCCCACCGGACTTCGAGGCCTGAAATCGATTGTATTTTCGTTTTGAGTTTCGAATATGTTCAGTATTGTGTATTTGTTTTTGTTGTTTATTATTGGTGTAGTATAACCGTATAACCCGTGTTTCCGTCAGCACAAAGTTTGTGTTGTAGAATTCGTTACTGTCCAAAAAAACTTTGCTTACGTCCTCGATCCGCACGTTCTATCTGCACCTGTAGGGAAGGGAACACACACACACACACTCTATATCCTGCTCATGTTTCGTGTTCCCTCGTCATTTTTTCGATTCGCTCATGTTACGTAACGATATCGATGTCGTATCGCTCGTAATGGCGAGTGTCGCGAATCGTTCGATCGACACCCCCTAGAATATCTGTGTTTTTCCGCTTCTGTATGCGATCCTTTGTGTTTCCCGCCCTTACGTCCCCCCCCGACTCGGCTCGTTCGAGGTCGCCGTCGTTTGAGGTGTTGTGTGGTACCGCTTACGCGCATACACAAGTTATGGCTGTTGTACTCGCTAAGACTCTCTGCTATTTAGTGACAGATACGCTGTTTCTTGTCTAATCAGATAACGCTTGTTCGATGTCGGTCAAAATAAAAAGCCGCTTGCGTCGTTTCGATACGTCTTAGTTTTATTCGCTGCTCTGTATCGTATCTGCTCGAGTTTCGTATCGCTAGTTTTTCGATCGCTCGTTCGATGCGTCTCGTTCGATTGCTCGTTTCGATCTCGCTCGTTCGGTCCGCTCGTTTCGAGAGCTTGTTACGGTTTCCGTCGTTTAGATCGCTCGCTTCGTTCTGGCTTCCGTTCATTCGATCGCTTTTGTTCTTTTTCTTTTCTTTTTTTTTTTTTTTTTTTGTTTGTGATGCAGCGATCCCACCAGCATCGTTCGGTTTCTTGACTCGTCTAGTTCGATACGCTCGGGATCTTTTTGAGTGTGCATTAGTTCGTGTTTAGTCACGCTCGTTTCGATCCAAACGTTTCCTACCGCGATCGTCTAGTGTTCGTTTCGCTCGTTTTTCGCTCGATCTCAAATCTTGTTTTCTAGAGCTTCTTTTGCTGGATCGTCTCCGCATGTTTTTCATCGCCGAGCGTTCACGCCTGATATCACAAAGGTTATCTCTACTGCGAATGATCAGATGCGTTCCGTGAGTTGATGTTTCCACGTCAGACGACATTATGTTATTTTTTTGAGTTTCACGGATAACTTAACTTATTCTATCGTTCTGAGCCTGCTCTCGCTCTGAATAACACGAATACATTGTGTCGTCGTGCGACGAAGTTTAATGCGCGCACTACAAAAATTGCACGCACTACGAAAAAACATATACGGCTGTATGTCCAGCCACATGATGAGACCGCGCCAATATCTGATTGCCTCATTGAATAGTTACTTCTCTTTTATTTTGACCATCGAGTCTCAATCTCATCACGCGATACCAGACAATCACACAGAAATCAAAGATATACGTAGATGATGCCGCAGAATGAGAGCAGAAGTCGATGTACCATGATGAGATGTAGAACGAGAGGAGGCCGTTTGAGGCCAGCTTAGGCTCGACTGATCACTCTCGAACATACGAACTTCTATGAATAGATGAGTTAACACTTGAAAAATAGAGAAAGTTTCGAGACATCGATTCGCTTCGAAATCGAATAATTGATGAGAACGAAGCAAGTGATTATGAGCTACGAGGGATTTAGAAATATCGTAGAGATTGATCGATGTATGAGTACACTCACAGTACAGACAAAAGGAATTTTATAGTTAATGTCATGTATCGACAAAAGCGGGATTATTTGTGTAGATAAATATGTATATAACTATCGTTACCCTATATGTCTATGCTATCTCGCTCTGATATCGCCTTAGAAACTAGTGATTAGAATAAGTATATAATTGTTTATGTATCCACCCGTAACACAGTTATAAAGACGATAGTACTGATTACAGCTATGCGGAGGCTATCTTGAAAAGCTCCAGAGTAGTCCCTGTGTACTGACTCATGTGAGACATTAGATCGTATTTGTGGAACAAAGTAATACTAACACGAAAACGAAATCATCTCATCATATAGTAGATGTGAATTACTCATCGAGCTACGATCTGATCCTTTCTGCTATCTCGAGATCATACAATCATAACTCATGAGGCCTATACAACATTAGTAATTGACATAGATAATGTGTACAACTTCGCCATCAGTCTCGTGTAGTGAATTGGCGTCCGAATGCTTCCGTTGTTCATATACACTATAAAATGAGGAAATATCACGAGGACTAATTATAAAAACTACAGAAATCAGACTAGACGTTGTATCAAATAATACCCTCAACGTGTAAACACACTAGCTGTGGAGGACATATTTATATCTGTACATTGAATTTAAGTGATAGTGACAAAATTTCTCTTGCAAAAATTCACTACAGTACAAGGCTATCTTGTCTGACTGACTCACCACACTCACTATAATAATGTGATCCCGACAAAGGACAGACGGTGTATGTTAATTATGAGAGCCGAGGTGTGTTTAATACATATCATTGAATATCAGGAAACAATAAAGAATCATTTCATTAGGCAACTATGGAACATGATCGGATATCGATTCTCTTGTCGATACACCCTTATCGATAGATAATAGAAAATAGTAAACTGCGATGAAGAATCTCTTCAGTAGTGGAAAACAAGTTGAATGCTACATTTTAATCGTACTTGCATGCTCTTGGATGCTATCCACTACTGAATCATTACATCCAGTGTTAGAGACACTGACATTGTATCTATGCAGTCTGTTTCTGTCGACTCGCGATACCTCAGGTCAAAGACCGCCGCGTAGAGAAAATGGACTTCGCATAACATACGCTGGACCATCTACACCAATGGCGGCGCGGAGAGGTCTAGTGAGAGATTAGAAGCACTTTGACACACATGACTCGGATACCGGTGTGTTAAGCGATCTTAATCCTCTCATAGACTATAGTGCATTACCTATACTAGTGTGAATGCATTAAGCTTGGTGCTCACGTCTCCGCCGATCGACGAGCCATGATAAGCTAACTGCTCCGATGTTCTGTTGCTACATAGAGAGAGTCTATGTTCATGAGAGTGACGCAGATACGTCGTTAGCCATGGGGGTGGCCATAGATAGCGGAAGCGAGGATCTAGTAGATAGAATCTTATAAAGATTATCTAAGAAGAGTTAGTTGATCGTGTTGAGATCATAGCGTATGAGATCCTCGTTTGCTAGTTATATTATAAACGCCACTGAAGCATGCTGCGATTCTGAATACACTCAATAGATATACAAAAATTGTAGTATCGCCCCCACAGCCCCCACGTCCTAAACCCTCTATATACACGTGTCTACGCCCCCTCCCTTAGCTCTATAATGAAGATGCGATTGCCCCCTATACTATGTTAATACACCTACTCTGCCTAGGGACCGCCCGTAGTCGACAGTGTATCCTCACCCAAGCATTGAACTGATGCAAAACCCTCGGACGTTGTATCTCCTCGTCTCATGAACCTCGTCAATAATTTCTGCGCGAAGTTCCTTCACTATAAGATACTATACTCTTCAGCAACACCTCTGCCCCTCCCACTCGCCTAATATGACTGCTGATATCCATCACCACAATCAGATCGTGATGCTCGCCACTAGACTAGCATATAGAGAGTCATACTCTCTCCATTTGGCTGCGCACACCACAACATATAGAACTGATAGCCAAGCACACATGCAAAGAGCCATCAGACTTAGTCTCGCATAAATTTTATTAAAGGATCAGACAAGAGAGATCAACCCGGAGACCAGGCCCGTCCCCTCTAGTGCCCCGACGCCCCCCCACCCGCTCGATCCCTTTCGCCCCTCAGGTCCCCTCGCCAATGACACAACTGGCCTCTACAACACTCCCTCTTTACATCACCAATACCAAACGCGCGCACAAGAGAAAGTCTCTTCTAACACTACTTGCATCCCGATAAACAACGCCTAGCGCTATGCAGCATTCGCAACTGTCTTCATGCCTCTACACGTTTCCGTTACGTTCCCTCGCGCAGACCCCGGTCCTACGGCTCCGAGGTCCGGGGGGGGGGGGACGTACTGGTGGTAACTCATATACTGTTATCTTTGTACATACGAAAACATCTAAAAATAACCTTCCTTATTCCTTCCTCTTCTCACTTTCTTTATAAAATTTTTCAAAAAGGAAAATTAAAACGTCTAAAAAAATCAATATAAAATAATAATATGTATCTTTGGCATTTCTTTTGAAAATCGTTCACAATTACGGCATTTGAAATGTCATTTAATAATCGATACGACGGCTGTAAATGAAGTTCGTGCGGAAGTTCAACCTCCAGCCACTGCCTCCCTTCAAACCTAACACATGCACAAAAAGGCTTCCCGCTATTTTCTCGTGCGTTGCTAACCTGGTCATCTTCTTAAAGGCAAGTATTTCAAAGGATATCTTGACCTCTCAAGGAATTCATTCTCCGGACAGATGGTCTACTTTCTGACCCATGCAGACTTGTGATTACTTCCATCACAACCCGTGCTTCTTATATTCCATAAGTGTACGTGTCAATGCGCTTATCGTGTCTTACATTATCTCGCAGAAATATTAATTTATTGGGTGTTGATTTTCAAAAATAATATAATCATCTTTAGGAATTCATCAGAAAAATCATTTTCAAAGACATTTAATCCACTTATTACAACGACTATAAAGCTATTTAAATAGAAAAGGGTCATTGTTTTTTTTTTTTTTTTTTTTATTTTTTTTGCTTGTTTTTTTTTTTTTTTTTCCCCCTTCCCCCCCCCCCCCTCCCCCCCCCTCCCCCCACCCACCCCCCTTATATAATTCTTTTTTATTTCTACTGTTTTTTTTTGGGGGAGAAGAATATGTCAAATATCTTCTTCAAAAAGGTCAATTTATGATCAAAGGAAACGGTTTTAAAAACAATAAAGGGTGAATAATTAAAGGGGAGTTAATTAATTTTAACTCAATCGGGAGTCGCAGTTTTGTTATGTGTTTAATTCTTTAAGGGTATTATTGCAAATTGTGAGATTTTTTCTTGATTATTAAACCTTAGGGATTAGTTTTGCCATTTGAGAAACTATCTTATGCCTTAGGTTAAATTAATTAGGAAAATAGAAGCTCTAGTAAACCTTAGGGGGCATTTTTGCCAAAACCCAAAAGTTTTAAAATAAAAACACCCCTTTCTCGTCTGTTATACACAAACGAACACACTAAACCCTTGAACCTCCATTGTTGAATTTCAAACCTTCAAGAACTCGCTCTATCTTCGTTATAATCAAAAGGTAAACATCCTGCGCTCTGATGTTATCAAACTCCATTTATCAGACCTTAGTATTGAAATTTCATCGAAAAAACCCTAAAAATTGATCTAAATTTCGTCACCTTAAAAAGTGTATGAAATCTCAAATTGATTGAGGGATTTTGGTCCTATAGGGGTCTTGATGTTGTACCTAAAACAATTTTTAATGGGATAACGTATTCATACGTTATGGTTGATTCTTGTTGTCGAACTCATAGAAAGGGGTTTATTATTTAGAAACTTGTTTAAGTTCAATGGACGGCTTTGGGGTTTTTTGAACTATTTAATGATTGTTTGTGAGAATTGAGTGTTCTTAAATATGCTTATACTGTTTAAAATCTTGATATTTGGGTTTTCACGTTCCTTATGGGCGAACAAGGACATTAAGTCAGATTTTAGTGGTTAATTCATGAGTTGAATGTGTTAGAATGTTTCCTTGATGCTATGTGATCAGGTTAAGATAGATAGTGATGATTGAAAAGGTGTAAAATGTTGATGTATATGTTACACATGCAAACTATACATATTAACACAGGCGAACTATCATGGTCTGTTCTCACAGGCGATTCCCTATACCTGAAAACATAGGGCGGGAATTATACACTATTGTTAACACAGGCGACTATATTTTATTCACAGGGGAATATACACTAGTGTTAAGCGAAAGTGAATTATCACAATACAAAGGGTAACTATAAACATGGCTCCAATACAGGTGAAGTATAACATAGGTCGTACAGGAGAAATATACACTTGAGTCAACACTAGGGAAACTATACACATTCTATAGGCGAACTATACATGATTTTTTCTAGGAAAACTAATCTCATAATCTCGGTAATCTAATCTCATAACCTAATCTAAGTATAATTAAACCTTAACTTGTCACTTAGTGATTAATTTTGGTCTAGTTTTACTTAGAAATCTTTTGTGATTGCTTGGTTTCTTTAGATTGCCCTATAGTTAGTGTGTTTGCGTGATTAGTGTTTCTTCTTGGTCTTATGTAGTTAGAATATTTTGCCTAGTTCTGTGTTGCACTAATTCCTAGTGTAAATCAGACTTGCATCTATAATCATTCGTCATGATCTAGATTGTATTTCAGTGATATATATATTTGCTTGTATATGAACTGTATGTGACAAATCTTAGCAGAATCATGTCTTCCATTATACTCTCTCCCCCACTCCCTCCTCCCCAAACACCCCCCCCCCCTTCCCCCCCGCACCTCCCTCGACCCCCCGAACTTCCCCGCTCCCTCCCCCACCCCCCCCTCAAATAAGAAAAGGACTTTGATATTGGAAAATGCAACAGAAGACTCAATCCTGGAAAGATCCAAAGAGAGCCCACATCTCAAGTTGTTTTGGATGCTCTTTCTCTCACTCCATGCTACTCTGCATTTCTCATCACTGCAGACGTTCCAGAAGTTTACATGCATCAATTCTGGGATTCAGTTTACAAGCATGACACTTTCTACCGATTTAAAAAGGACAAAAGGAAGAGATTCAAACTCACTCTGGAAATCTTCAGAGATATCTTTAAGATCTGCCCTAGAGTACAAGGATAAGACTTTAATGCACTTTATACTGATGAAGAAATTGTGTCTTTCTTAAGAGATATTGGTCACACTAGGGAAATCCATTCATCAATGATGTTGTTGTTGATCAGACGCAACAACCATGGATAACTTTTGCTGCTCTCATTAACAAAAGCTTATATGGAAAGACATCTGGTCTTGACAAGCTTTGTCTCTCCAGAGCACAAATCCTTTGAGGGTATATACCATCAAAAGAATGTGGACTATGTTGAACTACTTTGGGAAGACTTCATTTACCAGATTAACAACAGAGCATACAAAAAGCAAGAGAAGATATACTACCCTCGATTAACCAAAGTTATCATTCACTATTTCCTTACTCAAGACAAGATAGTCTCCTGGAGAAACAAGATCGAGATGCACACCTCCAGGGATGACTACTTGATTAACACTTTAAGATTTGTCTCTGCAAAAGAAGAAACTCAAATCTATGGTGCTATACTTCCTGAATCTTTGACTAGTCCTGAGATAAAGGAAACCAAAGCTTACAAGACTTACCTTGGTTTTACTACAGGAGCTACACCTCCTAAGAAGGCGAGAAAGTTTAAGAAACAAGCTTCTCCTCAACTCACTATTGTCCCAGTTTTAACTAAAGAACCTACGGGAAAGTCAAAGAGAGTAAAGAGACATGCAAAGAAGTCTACTAAGGCTCCAGCAAGAGGTGTTATTATTAGAGAAACTCCTGAGATGCCATTGTATAAGAAGAAGGAAAAGGTGGATGTTACTCGAGGAAAAGGAATTAAGTTACTATCTCAAGTGGCTTTAAATGAAGATGCTCAATTTGAAGAAGTTCAAAAGAAGAGTATGATGGACTTTCACAAGACTCATCCAAGTGGTTATGGTGCTGTAAAGATCATACCTTCGGTTATAAGTGAAGGAACTAATGTTAAACCAGGGGTTCCCTGTGTGACTGAAGAAGAATCATCGAAAGTAAAGCTGAATCTTAGGGAAATGATGAAGATGATAGAAACAATGAATAAGACTCAAGTGGTGATGACAATGATTAAAAGAATGACAGTGATGATGACAAAATCCAATCAGACAATGAAAATGAATCGGATTCCGAGCATGAAACTGATGAGAATGAATCGGGTTCCAAATCTGATCAAGACGAAAATGAAGAAGATATAGGAGATGATGAAGAAGAAGTGAAGGACGAGTTTGTTAAAACCCCATCTAATGATTCTGATAATGAAGATTAAACAAAGATTACTGATAAAGCTGAAGGTGATGAAGATGAAGAGATGGATTATACTACCAGTCAGCTCTACGATGATGCGGATATAAGGCTAAATGAACCAGTTGATACTGATAAAGGGCTTATTCAAAAGGAGGGTATCGATGCTGCAATGACTAACGTTCAACAAGGGAATGAAAATCCAGAGATCTTACAAGTCATAGAAGATGCTCATGTGACACTTTCTACTATTTCACATAAGACTCAAGTCTTAGTTACCAGCTCTTCTCATTCATCTGACTTGGAGGCTAAATTCTTAAACTTTTCAGATATTCCCTATACAGATGCTGAACTTGTTTCTCCAATGGATGTTTACGTTCATCATGAAGTACCAAGCAAGCAACTTCTCATCCTTACGGTACAGGTCTCATGTTAATTTCAGTCGGAATCTTCTCCAAATATATTCCCACCGTCACCCACAATCAATACCATCCTTAACTCCTCCACCTCCATAATCAACACCAACTTCACCACCAACAACTAAAGCTACAAATCCTCAATCTGCACTTCCTAATTTCACATCCTTCTTCCAATTCAACAACAGAGTCGCATAATTAGAAAAAGAAGTTGATGAGCTTAAAAAGGATCCTCTCCACTCAAGTGATAGCATTAATTGATGATCATCTAGATGCAAGGCTAGGAGCTACAAGAGATGAATTCATGAACTGCCTTTCTTCTCTATCAATGGCCTTGGTTCACAGAGCAGTCAAGATACAATACTTCCTCAGATTCAGCACAAGATCAAGTGTTAACTTTGATCTTAGTGATCCAAAAGCCATGCGTTTACCAGTGATGAGTCACTTGGAACATGTTGTTCTAGCAGGAGTCTTATCACCACTAATCTTTAATGAGGGCTACTGATAATGCTTACATAATTTGAGTTGAAGAAGATTCTGATCGACAAAATGGATAAAAGTGAATCATATCTAGCAACTCCTGAACACAGAGAATGCTATGATAGATTGATCAAGTCTTACGATCTCGACAAGAGTCTCTTCTTAACTTATGATAAAGTGTATTCATTGAAGAGAATCCGAAAAGATAAAGATAAAGATGAAGACCCTTCCGCTGGATCAGACCGAGGGTTGAAGAAGAGGAAGACTAGCAAGGATGCACGAACCAGCTAAAAGGTCCTTAAACTAAAGAATCACAGTCTGCCATCATCCAAAGTGACAAGTCTCAATTCAAATCTTCCTAGAAATTCTGTCTTAGTCGAGGAACCCATGAGTTTGAGGTTGCAAAATTTCAAAACATGCCACAAGATTAAGAGGAGACGAACGAGTAATGATGATGAAAAACCCAAGGAAAAGGTTGCATCTAAACGTGTCTGGTTCATTAAACCTACACAACCTCAAGAACCTATTGATCCTGATTGGAATGCTGGCAAGACTCCACAACACGGACAAATTCAAAGCTGGTTAATGACTCTTGATCTTTCTGCATGAAAACGTCAAAGACTTTGTGAATTGTGAGCACTCTAATCGAACTTTTGCATTCATCATGAACGACCTAAAAATCAACAATGTTACTCAAGAAACACTGTTAGGACCAGCATTTAGACTTCTCAAAGGCACACGTTCCAATTATGCTGAGTTGGAATATGATTTTGAAGAATGTTAAAAGGCTCTTTCAGAAAAACTTGATTTGGAAAATCCAGAAGGCGGTGACTATCCATTTGATCTTACTAAACCCCTACCTTTAGTTATGAGTAGAAATCGTCAAAAAGTACCGGTTGATTACTTCTTCAACAATGATCTCAAGTATCTGCAAGGAGGAATTATGACTATAAACTACACGACTTCTCTAACAAAGACAAAGGCTGCTTAGTATGATCTTCTAGGCATTGAAGATATGGTTCTAAATATATGGGTTCCTGTTAAAGTTGCTTATGATAAATGATAGGCCTCGTTTATCTTGAATCAAACATATCGATCATGGAAGCACAGAGAGAATAGTAAAGGATGGCAAGCATTCAAATTTCAAATGATATTAAAATGGAGGGAAAATGGAAGAGTTAGAGGGGTATTTATAGGTGAGGGAAGGAGGCTTCCCTTCCTTTATTTTCCTAACTTATCACTTCTAGTTCCTAGACTTTGGTAATTATGCTATTTTATTCTTTTAGCATAATACACCTTATTACAAACTACTTTGACAGTAACAAAAGAAAGACTAATGACTAAATAACACAAAATCACATAATCGACACTTTTAATGATCCTAACAATTCTCCCCATAAGGGTCGATATTCAGGGTGTTCTCTTCGTGTCCAAGTAGTCTTCCATTTCACGAACATTCCCATCTTCTCATTTTCTATGATGCTTCAATTTTCTTCAATCTCTCGCCGCTTAAACAACTTCAAGTACTCTGCTTCATCTTTAGTGAGATCTTTTTGTACATACCCATACTTGATATCATTATTATAACTCTTCAGACCTGTCTAACACTTTATTAACGTTGCTTCATAAAACTTATGGATCTCTAAATGTCTTCATCACCCGTTTCCTTTCTTTCTTCTTCTTGTAATAATTCCATGCATAGGCTCATAGACAATAAGAACATTTCTTTGATCTTCAATTCCTGGGAAAGTTCATTGTTGTGCAGTGAGATTAACCTTTATTGATAGCTATTTTAATTCCAAGTTAGAAGGTCATGCACTCTTTCCCACTATCACTGTACTTCTTATGAATACTTGATAAAGAATCTAGACATAGCATTCCTGTATCTGCAATAATCCAGTACCTTGCTATAATTCACTAATCAACCAAAGTATTATGTTCATTAATATCATTCTTATTGAGATTCGCTCGGCTCGTCTGGCTCAGTTATTGACACTAGGTCCTTATTAGTCTTCTTGCGACATTCTCTGTGATAAAAAACCTTATGTTCATGACCCACCAATTCCCAGTATGTCCTTGACAACATGAATAAATTTTAGTGAGTTCACGCACTCGCTATTATTTTTAACCGTCTTCCTGTTCGAGAATGACAATTCAACATTTGGAACTTGTTTCAGTGTGGACTCACCAACTGATATACACGCCTCTCAATATACTGTTCCCATCCGCGTCTAGCTAATCTATCACTAGTACTTCAGCCACCCCACCCCCCCTCTCCCCCCCCCCGCCCCCCACGCCCGCCACCCTCCCCCCCCTACAACCCCCCCCCCACCACTCCGTCCACCTCAACGCGCCCGCTACCATCCACATCCCCACATCAACGCGCCCCAGGACATACCCGGTCTTAAACATCCCTCCTTGAACAAATTATTCCCCCCATCTGGGAAGTTCGTTCTTTTTATATCATCATCCATTAAAAATAATGTAGGAAACTTGTTGTGAAAGTGACAAGGACTATCTTCTCGGGTCCAGGATTTCCTTTCTTCAAATACAAAAGGTCTTGATTAATCAGAGATAACGCTTGGAGCTTCAGGATCTTTGTTGACAGCTATGAACTAATGGTGTGGTCTTTCGTGGATGTGGAGAGACAAGAATTTCTTTTCTACTCTCCCAGACAATGTCACTCTTCAAGAAATTCTTCATCTGCAACATGTGATACTGATGTTCATCTACTAAAGTTACATCTATGTCTTAACATCTCCATCAGCCATCTTTCTTAGCTTGCTTCATTCAATGGATCAGCGACCCTACTTCTTCATATTGTCTTTGTGAGATACTTGCTTTCCGCGCTCGCGCTATATTTCATCATCATCTGAAGCATAGAGTCAGTCCAAAACTCAAAATCATCATCATTGCTCATTGATTTACATAGAAGTTGATAGAGCTTGTTCTCTTTGAAAAACTTGTCTAGACGGAATTGACTCTCTACCCGACACATAGCTTCATACTTCTCGATGTCTTTCTGCAGCGCTATGCACTATTCTCCCCCTCAGGATGATGCATCATCATGAGGGATCTGTCCTCCAGATTCTATCGTGCGAACGACAAGAGTTTCTACATTGTATTTTGTGGTACCGTATTTTCTTTCAAAATTCATCTAGAGAGCCAACATATTGCTATGTCTTGTTTGTTGCAATTGAGGACCAGCTTTCATAGCAAGGTACAATTGATATTGTTGATCTGGAACAGAGGATGTTTGTGATTGAGCCGGATGAACATGAAGAATATGTCCAGACATATAACTTCCACGTTCCTATAGAATAGCTTTAGCAATCAATCTTTCCGTCTCTTTTCTATAGCCTTTTGCCTCTCTACACACTCGAGAATAACCCTTCCGAACATACACTGGACTTGGATCTGAACTTGTTTCAGGGGAATTGCTTAATAACTTGTCTCAGGGTAATGGTTTATCTACCATAGTAGGTAATGTCCTCAACCAATACATCATGAAGAATTATCAGTCAAGTGTATCGAATGGCTTCCTTGGCGTGAACCTCGGCCCATTGATGAGCAAACAAGTAACCATAAACATCACTGCAATTCCTAAAAGATGAGAAGATCTTTGTAGCGTTTGAAAGCGAGTAGGTTTTGTCTTGAACAATGATAGAAGTTTGATTCGTTTTAGTAACTTTGTTGTAGAAGGAGAATGTGAGGTAAACTTGATGATGATGTAGTATGAGTATCCGTCAATTCCTGGAGTTTCTCGGTATCCGAAGATACGAGATTAGTATGAATCCTAGGAGATCTAATTGGTGTGGGGATTGGTGAATTCCTAGTCTCCTCTACAATCTTCCCTTTCTCCCTTCTCTTTAATTCATACACCTCATCAGTTATTTCTTCATCTTCATCATTTACATTCACTGGTATAACAACGTTAGTAATATCCACCACTGGAGTCTCCTTAGTAATCTCCACCTCCTTATCTTTAGTAATCTCCACCTCCGGACTTTCCTTATTACTCCTGGGCTCTATCCTAGTGCCGGGAATATTTGATTCATCATTCCTAGGGATTGAACTATCATCAACAACATTCTCTTGTCCATCCACCATCTTTTCAATTTCTTCAGATGCCAAGTGCTCATCAACCAGTGCCACATTTTCTCTTGCTTCCTGCTCCTCACGACTTTTATGCTCAGCAAGACTAACTTGTAATGTATCTTGTAAAATCATCTCATCTGCTTTGTCAACATTTGGCACTGGAGCTGGTGGTGTAAGACGTGTGGATCTCCTTTCAGGGATACGAAGACGAATCACAGTTGATCGTCTTGGAGCACTTGACTCTGCTGCTTCCTTATTAGGGTTAGGTGACCTAGGGGCGCTAGGTGTCCTATGCGTTCCTTGGGTAGACTCAGTCGGCTGTGACTGAGTCAGAGGAACATCTATCCCAAACACCTCCGCATACATCCGATAATGCTCCGTGTGCTTCATTTCTTCAGTGATCATCCAAGCTGGTATCTGCATTCCAACTTTGTCTTTGTGTCTTCCTGAATTAAAAATATTCTTCATGATATCATCATCTTGCAAGTTGTGATACTTGTCTCGAGCACGTCTTGAGATGTCAGGAAAGATAGTCATGTAATGACTGACAATGATCTTTGTAAATCTTGGATATGGAATCGAAGATGTTGGATGATGAAGCAAATAGTAAAGTCCTTCCCATAGTAACTCTGCATAATCCACATGAATGTTATTGACAAAACAATACATCATTTGCATTATCTGCAACGGCGGTTGATCCTATCCAGTGACACGTATTGTTAAACATTTGGAGAATATCTTGCATAAGTTTGCCATGGCTGCAGAAGACCAGTTGTCTTGAAACTTGATGATGTCTTCAGCTCTATTGTAAATCCCAATACTTGTTTGTAGAATGGAACCATGTCAGAAAATGATGGTGGTGGCACGAATGAATTATGATTGTTGTCAGTTGCTTGTGGAAGATGAAAGATTGTTCTGAAGTCATCCAGTGTAAGAGTAAGTTCTTTCTTGTCCAGCATAAACTTGAGCCTATACTTTGATCCGTCTTCCTTCAAAGTATGCCAGAATTGTGCCATATAAATCCATGGTACAGATGAAGAAGCTGCAATGCTGATACGTAATGGATGATTCTTGATGATATTCGTTAGAATTTTGCTTTCCGGTGGGCATTGCACATGCTCGGGATCAACTTTCTTTTTAGCATCCATAAGATCATATCTTTTGTTTGGAGGGCACAGTTCATCTGGATGAACATCACCTGCATGTTGTTGTTGTGCCATGATGATTACTGAATGAATACAATTGAGATGTTAGATAACAAACAATTCATTTGACATTTTTGTCTTTTTCCACTCTATTTGTTTTATATGTTCTGGCAATTCTTTTTGAACATATTTTTGATCAGTTTTTTCCCATGTGCTCGTTCTTGCTTTTTCTAGCACATGCCATACGCTTTATTCTTTTGATTTACCATTTTTGTGTGTTCTGGCAATTCTTTTTCGAACACACTTTTGATTTGCTTTTTCGCGTATGGATTTAGCTCTCTCTTTCTGTTTTTAGAATATCCTCACCAGAAATTCTTTGTGACATGATACTCTTTCAAGAATGATGAAGATTTCTCTTTTGATTTTAATCAAGACTCTTTTATGAAAAATTAAAGAGAAATCATTCAACTTCTTAAAATTGTTTTGTGAAAGAGTATCATTTTGACACAATAACAGATTTTGAGAACTTTTTCCAGAAATCTTTTGACAAAAACTTTCTTTATAATGATAACATAGAATCAGGTAATCTCAAACCCACAACTGAATGGACACTAAGTCACTCACTCCTCATTCTGTTCATTGCAGAAAACGGCCAAAGCCGGACATGACTTAGTCCACTTAAACAACTGAGATTTGGATTAACAACTTCAAGTTATAAAATTGAATGGACACTAAACAATGAAGACAAACACATCTAATTCAATAATTGAATGGACACTAAGTCACTCACTCCTCATTTTGTTCATTGCAGAAAATGGCCTAAACCAGACATGACTTAGTCCACTTAAACAACTACGAATAGATATATCTGATTCAAAGCTTAGAATTCATAAAAACTTGATTTCTTTGCCAAAAAATTTTAACGTTTTCATCACACGTAAGAACCTGATCTTTTTGTACCACAGTCATTCAAACATTAAACATTAATCATCAAAGTTATTTCTTTTTGAACAAAACTTCACATATACACAAATTGAATTTTCACTGAATTTTGACTTTTGACCATTACCGAGTTTGACCTTTTGACTCTTTCGAGTTTGATAGCTTGACCCTTTTGAGTTTCTCAAGCAAGATAAACACTTATTCCTTTTACTTTATGAAAAACTAAACTCGATTTGTATATTCATTTTTCCATTTTTCATACTCCAAACAATCAAACTGTATATTTTGTCAAACTCGATAAACACCATACTTTTCCGAGTTTCAATTTCAGTTACTAATTAATGATCCCTAAGCTATTTATCACTTATTTACTCATACCCATTGCTTATTATCGTCCTTGATTACAATTATTTTCACAAACTCTATAAAATCATAACAAACACAAACTCGGTAAACATCAATATTACCGAATTTAAACTTGATATTGCAAAACAATCAATTATCAATCTGATTATTCTCACCCACTTACGTTTGAGAAAGAAAAGTAATTGAAATCATTGTATTGAACTCAAAAATATTGTAATGAATTTCTTCTCAAACTTGGTAAATGGATTCGGTAAAAGAAAAAATGAAATGAAAATTTTTCCTCCTTTTATAGCCTTCGAAAAAGATTTTGAAAATTGACAGATTTAGCCCCTGTGAAGATC